>LPNX010112955.1:153697-195930 GCA_001517045.1 Pseudotsuga menziesii
CACTCATCGTCAATTTCCCAAGTTGTGTAAGATTGATATCTCAATATTGATGAGATCTTATAATCAACTCCACCACTCCATCCCATGATAATTTTCCATAAAATTTTGCGGATCATTCAATCGATGCCTTCATCAAGTCAAGATTATTCATAATGTATAAATGCAGTGCATCCCACTCTCGATCAATTGAATGACAAGAAAACAATTGAATAATTAGATAAGCATAGTAATGCTTGATAAATGATGGAGAATACAATTTATATGATTAACGTAGGAAATTGTAAAAATATAATGTACACTATTATATAAGTTGATATGATCTATTGTTTGATTACATTTGACTTTCATCACTCTACCATTTCCCAACAAAAATTCCCTTCATATTTTTTCTTAGAATCAACATCCCAAATGCAAGGCAAATTATTATGTGGCGATACTACTTCATCAACATAATCACTAATATACACAATGAATTGATATGCCTTATAACCTCAAGCATAGAACCCTCAAAATGAATTCTTAATGATGTAAGTGAAGTTTCTTAATTAAATCTTCATCCATGATTTCAAATAAAGATAAAGATAAAAAAGAACAAAGTTAAACAAAGATAAAGATAATAAGAAACAAAGTGAAACAATCCAAGTTTAATCATCATTTTAAGTTTTAAACCTTAATATCCTATTTCTAACTTTTCTCTAACTTATTTTTGTTAAAACTAAAATTTTATGATAAACATCATATAAATATCTTTACACCATTTTACTTACACAAATAAAAATAATTAATTAAATTTAAAATTTAAAAAATATTCCAAACTACCTAACCATTCACAACAACAATCATTCTTTTTTGCAGAAAAATAGCACAACAACTATAATTTTTTTGAGCAAAAAATAGTACTTTTATTATTAATAATAATAAAAAGTACCATACAAAACCATCCAACTTTAAATACTAATTACTTTAAACATATAAACCAAAAAAACTGGAACAGAGCTACCCATAAACTAATAAAACAACCATAATTTTCTTGATTGCAAAAATAGTACTTCATTTATTATTAAAAAAGACTTAAAAAGTATCATACAAAACCATCAACTTTAAATACTAATTACCTTCAACATATAAATAAAAAAACTAGAACAGAGCTGCCTACAAACTAATGAAACTGGTAACAACCACCATGCTTCATCTATAATATTTTTTACTAAACAACAATTTTATTATAATTTCATGAATGATCATTGGTGGCTATTTGACCGTTGTATCACTAATATATCTAAACTAAAATGTGGAACTCTGGGACTTGAATATGAAACCTCTCAATGGATGGGGGGATTGGTTATAGTTAATCGTTGTATCACTAATATATCTAAACTAAAATGTGGAGCTCTGTGACTCGAATATGAAACCTTTCAATGGATCGGGGGGTTTACCAATCTAGCTTCAAACTTAAGCCAAGCCCAGTCTTTGCTATATCAAAAGTCATGCCAACAAACCTAAGACCAGTCTTATATATATTAACATGCTCATCGAAATCGAGACACTAATTTCAACTTTTAAATACGTGTTTGAATCATAAAAATCCAAACTCTGAAAACAAATTATAAAGAATTGTCATATCGCCCCCACCTTCACCAGACTCAAAACTGCCGTTGTGTTTCTCGCCAAGTATTCGATGATGGCTTTCCAGCTATTCGATCCTTTGGTGTTATTCGATCCTTCGGTGTTCATTTTCACCGATTGACTTTGCTTGTGTTTTCCTTTCACTCGTCGCGTTTCGTGTAGGTGTTTTCTTGTCAATCACAACATTTGCTCTTGGGTTTTCATGTTCGCCATTAGCTGTTGCTTTTCCATTTTGGTTTTCATGCACACGCTTCTGCTTTCCTTTTTCAATCAACTCCCGGAGCCGAACATCTCTGGATTCAATATGCTTCTTCAGTTTTTTGTTTTCTAGCAAATGTGACTCCACGTTTTCTGTCAATACTCGAAGCCGAGCATCTTTGCATTCAATATCTTTGTTCAGTTTTTTGTTTTCTAACACATATGACTCCAAATATTCTGTCAACTCTTGGAGCCGAACATCTTTGTATTCAAGATCATTTTTCTATTGGTACACCTTTTCTGCCCACTCGCGGAGCCGAACATCTTTGTATTCAAGATCCTTCTTGAGACAATTCAAATCAAAATCGAAATCGCTTATTTTGCATTGAAGAAGGACATTTTCTTCTCTACATTTGTTCATTTCAGTCACCAGATAATTATTTTTCTGCTCGAGGCACGTTTTTGGGACTACACTGACAGAAAGCTGATTTCGAAAATCAAGTATCTTGCCCTCTTTCTCCTCTTCCATGGCCCTGGAAGATTCGAGATCCTTGTACAGAGAATCCATGGATCATCGTGATCATCATCATCATCATAATAATAATCATCGTGATCATCCTCATCCTCATCCTCATCCTCATCCTCATCCTCATCCTCATCATCATCATCATCATCATAATAATCATCATCATAGTCATAGTCATCATGATAATCATCATCATCATCATCCTCATCATCATCGCCATCATCATCATCCTCATCATCATCATCATCACAGTCATCATCATCCTCGTCATCGCAATCATCATAAACATCATCATCATAGTCATCGTGATCATCATCATCATCATCATCGTCATCATCATCATTGTTCATTGTCATCATCGTCGTCATCCTCATCATCATCATCATCATAGTCATTATCCTCCTCCTCATCATCATCATCATTTTCCTCATCATCATCATCATCATCATTATTCGTCATCATTGTCATGGTCATCATCATCATCGTCATCGTCATCATCATCATTGTCGTCATCTTCATCATCATCATCATCATCATCATCATCATCATTGTTTATCATCATTGTTCAGCATCATCCTCATCATCATCATCATCATCCTCGTCATCGTCATCGTCCTCATCCTCATCATCATCAGCGTCATCATCCTCATCATCATCATGTTCATCATCATGATCCTCATCATCCTCGTCATCATCATAATCATTGTCATCATATTCATAGTCATCGTGATCATCATCGTCGTCGTCGTCGTCGTCGTCGTCGTCGTCGTCGTCATCCTCATCATCATCATCATCATCACCATCATTGTTCATCATCATTGTCATCGCCATCATCGTCATCATCATCCTCATCCTCATCATCATAGTCATCATCATCATCATTGTTCCTCATCATCGTCGTCATTATCATCATCATCATCGCCATCATCATCATCATCATCATTGTTCATGATCATTATCCTCATCATCGCCATCATCATAGTCATCATCCTCATCATTGTCATTGTCATCCTCATCATCGTAATCATCATCATCATCGTCATCGTCATCATAGCCATAATCATCGTGATCATCATCATCACCATCAGTGTTCATCATCGTCGTCATCGTCGTCATCATCATCATAGTCATCATCCTCGTCATCATCATTGCTATCCTCCTCCTCCTCCTCCCCATCATCATCATTATTCATCATCATCGTCATGGTCATCATCATCATCATTGTGATCGTCATCGTCATCCTCCTCCTCCTCCTCCTCATCATAGTCATCATCATCCTCATCATCATAATCATCATCATCATAATCATCGTCATCATAGGCATAGTCATAGTCATCGTGATCATCATAATCATCATCATCATCGTCGTCGACATCGTGATCATCATCATCATCATCATCATCCTCATCATCATCATCATTGTTCATCATCATCATCATCATCATTGTCTTAATTTCAAGTAGGGTGACGTGTTCTATGTGTGTGAGTGAGAGAGAGAGAGAGAGAGGTAGGGTGACGTGGTATTTGTATGTGTGTGTGTGTGAGAGAGAGAGAGAGAGGTAGGGTGACGTGGTATTTGTGTGTGTGTGTGTGTGTGTGAGAGAGAGAGAGAGAGAGAGAGAGAATTAGAGAGAGAAATTGTTTGTGGGTGAGAGAGAGAGAGACTATGTGTGACAGACAGAGATACTACAGGGTTAGATGGGGAGAGAGAGAGCGAGAGATAGGGATGGAGGGTTAGGGAGAGACATGGAGAAAGGGGAAGAGGGTTACGAAAATAGGGGATGAGGAGGATTACAATTAGGGAGAGGGGGGTTGAGATGCTTGAAAATGAAATCATGGCAATGTTTCAACTAAACATATGCGTGCACGCGTATTTAACGTGTACGCACTAAAAAGCGTGATTGCGTGTTTAGTGCATGCGCGTTACTTTTTAAACTATGCGCACGTGTGTTTGTTGTGCGTACACACTGCTTTTAAATTTAGAATTTTGGCAGACACATTTTTTCCAACCTACGTGGATGACTTGGATGCTTTGGTTTTAGGTTTGAGTTTCCAAACATGTGGTTTGGACTGTCTTCTGACACAAAACATGTTTTGTACCACTTCTCCTATTTCATGCATGATTTTGCATATGCCACGCTTGTCCATTGCTAATGAAAATTCACACTTATGTAACTCTGTCTATAGATTCTAAATATGTAATTTTTATTTAAATATAATATATTTTTCTATTTTTTATTTAATTTTAAATGGACTAACGTCAATCTAACACAAAAGGTAGGCTATTGCTTTGGCTATAACTTTTGTTTGGCTCAACTATTTAAAAAATGGAAAAGAACCCGCACAAGAAGACACAAAGACCTACATCCTAAAAAAATATATCGTTCATTGAATATGTTAATACCAAGATGTCATGGACTAACGCTCGGCCTTGTCATTTTAGGGCGTCATTGACTTCCCTAATTTTAAAAAAAAATAACATAAATAAATATGGAAAAATAACGCTGCACTAGACACACCTGTTATCTACAACTCTATATAATTTTTTTCACAAAATTCCACCATTTGCATACCAAACGCATGGACCAACACAAACATATTCATTATTTTTTGGGAAAAAAATAACATACCAACCTTGAAGAATCTTGTTTTTTGGTATTTATAATTAGTTTCTATAAATAAAAAGTTATATATTGCGAAAGGTAATCTGATTGTCCACGCTTCATATTCTTACGCCATATTACAAAAAGTTGTGTATGTACCTCTAATATTGTTTTTGACGTTCATATTTCTGTTTTTCTAGAAGTCCATTGCAACGAACGCGCCATAAGTAAAAGTTATATATTGCGAAAGGTAATAAATAAAAGTTATATATATTGTATAAATAAAAGTTATATATTGCGAAAGGTAATCTGATTGTCCACGCTTCATATTCTTACGCCATATTACAAAAAGTTGTGTAGGTACCTCTAATATTGTTTTTGAAATCGAGTGCTTACAATTCTACATTTTAGAAAGTAGAGAGCGTGAGGAGCACGAGGAGAGCGTGAGGAACACGCTAGGGTTTGCAGGAGCGCAGCCATGGCCACCCCTGGGGGTGGGGATTCGGGCCCTCCCCCTCCGTTATCTGATGAAGACGCTTTCAGGCGGCTGATAGCCTGTGGAGGAAAGCGCAAGGCCTCTCATGCAGTCCCTAAATTCATTAAAAAGCTTGAAGAAATTCCAGAAATCGCTTTGCCGGAGACACAGTCAGTTAAAATAGCCCTAGCTCTCTCCGAGAGAGGTCTGGTCGGCCAGTTCATGGGATTATGGCCCTCAGCAAAAACAACAGATGATTGGATTCAAAGAAACTGGAAGCCCCATCTCAAAAAAGGAGTCACCTGTTACCCATTAAGCGGCGGCTTCTTTCTATTTGAGTTTATAAACAAGGAGGACAAAGATCTCATTTTCGGAAATGGGCCATACTTCATGGGTTTCCAGGGGCTGTACTTGAACCGCTGGACCCCGGATTTCGATCCCACGGTAGAATTGCCTAAGGAGGTGCCGGTGTGGGTCAGGCTACCCAATCTGCCGGTCCATTGCTGGAATTATGAAGCTCTTCAGAAGATAGGAAATGGCGTAAATTCGTTGATAAAGCAGACAACAAATCCATTTACAACTGTGCCAGAATTTGTGTGGAGGTAGATCTGGAGGCAGGTCTCCCGGAGGCCGTGAAGATATCTCTCGGATCCTGGTCCCATTACCAGAAAGTCGACTATGAGCACTTACCCTTCAAATGCCGAACCTGTCAAGAGCATGGGCATTTTCAGAGAAACTGCCCAAAGAACCAAATAGCTGAAAAGGAAGATGCGGAAGTTTGGCAAAAGGTTAAGAAAACCAAAGCAGGTCCAAAAAAGAATGTGCAGGTGAATCATCCTTCAGCCTCAAATCCAAGCCCTCCTCAGGAGCCAACAAAAGAAGCTGCAGGTCAACCCAATGAATCCGGCAAAGATCCCATCAATATAGCCTCTCAATCCCCGGCCCCCTCAGGAAGTTCAAAACCTGTCAAGGTAACGCATCATGCAGAAGACCCTTCGAAATCAGACAAGGAACACATCTCTCTGGGCACCAAAACTGGAGCGGATTCTGATGGGGGGGCTACTGAGACCAGCAGCTCAGTTGGAACCCCTGAGAAGATCCCTCGAGGTAGGAAGCCAGAGAGAAAAAAAAGAGAAGAGAAATCTTACAGGGACGTAACAGCAGGGCTTCAGCAAACCATTCCGGACATGATAGAAACCAGATCCTCAAAAAAAGGAAAGGCTTCGAAAGGAGCCACACACCCCCCTCTGGTTCCTAAATGCAATACGTCTCCTGGAACTGCAGAGGGCTGGGAAGTAAATCCAAAGAAGAAGCAGTCAAAGATCTAGTAAAAATGTCTTCCCCAGATTTACTTCTGATCCAGGAGATGAAAATGGAGGAGCCTGAGACCATCCAGGCTAGCAAAAAATTCTGGAAGAAAGGAGAAGGCAGAGCCGTAAGTGCTAGGGGAGCCTCAGGAGGGATAGCCACCTTCTAGAACTCCTCTTCGCTTGCTCTTCTTGAAGAACACATATCCACTCACTGGTTGTTCATGAAATTGTTGCACAAAGAATCAGAATATACGGTAAGCCTGGTAAATATCTATGCCTCGGTCCTTCTTGGGGAAAAAAAAGAATGCTGGGAAACGCTGAATTTTTTCCTAGCAAATAATAATCATGAAATATGGTACTTGCCGGGGATATGAATGTCACTCTCGCCCATTGGGAAAATAAAGGAGGCTCTCCAGTAAGAGATCCGGCAAGAGAATTGGTTGAAGACATCATGCTGGACTGGGAGCTGGAGGATATCGAACCCACCTCCGGCAAATTCACCTGGTCCAATAAAAGAGTGGGACCGAGACACATTTCAGCGCGGTTGGACCGGTTCCTTGTTCAGTCTTCTTTCCTTACGCTGGGCCTCTATGCTTCTTCTTCAATTCTCCAAGCATGTACTTCGGACCATAAGCCCATCTCGCTCACTCTGTCCACAGGTGAAAAGATGGGCCCGATCCCATTCTGATTCAGCCCACTTTGGATCTCAATGGAGGGATTCCACGACTTGGTCTCGGCGACCTGGAAAAAAAAAGTTTCGGGCTCTCCTTTCTTCATTTGGGAAGAAAAGATGAGAAGGCTCAAAGCTGAACTCAAAATCTGGGCAAAGACTCTTCCTTCCCCCATCCTGGAAAGGAAAAAAGCTCAAAGGGCGTTGGAAAAACATCAACTTCATATGGAGGATGCTCCGGCCATGCTGGATATGATGAACGCTGAGATTGATTTGCAGAAGGAGCTTTATAAAGCGCTGACACAAGAGGAAGAGTACTGGAGAATTAAATCTCGTTGTTCCTGGCTCCAGGCAGGCGATAAGAACACTTCTTTCTTCCACAAGCACGCTGAATGCCACAAGAACCACAACAATATCAGTCAGATCCAATTTCAGGGGCAAACCATCAATAATATGGAGGAAATAAAGCAGGCAGCGCACTAGCATTTTAAAAATTTGTACACTGAGGAGAACGCGATTCCACCAAGGCACGATCAGTTTCCTCTCTCAGCAGTCCCCACGCTGGTTACGGAAGATGATAATAGAATGATGACTGCCCAAATTACTGCTGAAGAGATCAGCAATGTTATTCATGGGATGAATCCTGACAAAGCCCCCGGGCCTGACGAATTCACAGCCAGATTCTTCATTGCCTGCTGGGACATTATCCAAAAAGACCTGGTCAAAATGGTGAGAAAGTCTCAGAATTGCAATAAAATAGGTGGGAGCACCAACTCCTCCTTTTTAGCTCTAATTCCCAAAGAGAAAGGGGCCCAAAACTTTGCCAGATTCCAGCCCATTTCGCTCTGCAATACTGGTTACAAAATTATCACTAAAGTCATAGCAAACAGAATCAAAAAAATTCTTCCCAAGATCATTCCGGAGAACCAGGGAGGCTTCATTCATGGCAGATATATTCAAGACAACATTATCTTGGTGCAAGAATCAATTCACTCGAGCTACCAAAGAAAGGAGAAAGGTATGCTTGTCAAACTGGATCTTACCAATGCTTTTGATAGAGTTCGGCTTAACTTTCTTTTTGCTGTGATGCACAAGATGGGGTTTCATCCTCAGTTGATCAGATGGATCAAAGCTTGCATTTTTGGGCCCTGAATCGCCCCTCTGGTTAATGGAAGGCCTGCAAACTTCTTCCAAGCCACTAGGGGTATTAGACAGGGCTGCCCCTTATCCCCTCTGCTCTACGCCCTTCAAGCTTCAGTTTTAAGCTTCCAACTTGACAGGAGCCTTCAGCAGAGATCGTTGATTGGTCTTATGATCTCGCCGAGAGTCAAGAGAATTAATCACGCCCAGTTCGCCGATGACACCCTCCTCTTGGGCCATGCCTCTCTCCCCACAGCGAGAGCTTTCAAGAGAGAGTTGGATGCCTATAAATAAATTTCTGGCAATGAAATCAACCTAAGGAAAAGCAAAATATACGGCTGGAACTGCCCTCCTATTGAAATGCTGGACATTTCCAGGGCCCTGGAAATGGATGGAACCACCACGTGGGAATCCATCAAATATCTCGGAATTCCACTCGTTAAAACAGCCTCTAGAAACAGCCTCTGGATTCCATTGATGGACAAGCTCAAGGCCAGAATCTTAGCTTGGGGCTCCAACTGGCTGAATAAAGCAGGGAAGCTTATCCTCATAAATTCTGTTCTTACTGCCATGCCGATCTACCAAGCTTCCATCCTCCTAGCTCCGAAAGGTATTGTGAAAGACATTGATAGACTATTGAGAAAATTCCTCTGGGAAGGGTGAAGAAGTGAAGGAAAGAAAATGCACCTTATTGGTTGGGATAAGGTCAAAACTCCAAAGCTGGAAGGAGGGCTGCAAATCAGAGATATGGCCATGCACAATGTGGCAATGGGAGGAAAGATTCTCTGGAAAATGATAAGTGGAAAAACCACTTGGATTTCCAAAGCTCTTCGGACCAAATACTTCTTCGGTCATAAGGAAAGATGCCTGGAACGGCCACCCCGTACCAAAAAAGGATCCCCCATCTTCTCTCTTTGCATGAAAGCCATTAATCTGATTTCCTCCAATCTCACCTGGATACCAGGGAATGGGAAAAAAATCAAGTTCTGGGATGACTCCCTTTTAGGACAGCCCTCTATTCAGAACCAGGAGGGGATGGCCAACATTAAAAATTGGCTTCACTCAGTAAGTAAAACCACCATTTGGGACCTTTCAGTTTGGAATACTGACGATTCTTGGAAGAATTGGGACCTAGGGGCTTACCCTCAAAACTTGGAAAATGAAGCACAGTCCCTTTTGGAAGCTCTTCAAGGATGCTCCCCTCTTTCAGCCAAAAAGAAGGATAAACTTGGTTGGGGCTCCTCGAACGGTCACTATTCAACAGCTGCTGGTTACTCAACTCTGTTGGCTATTCCTTGGGCAGCCCCTGACCCCTCTGTTTGGAGAAACCTTTGGAATCACCCCTCCCTTCCCAAAATAGATATTTTATGTTGGTCTCTATTGCACAATAGCATCCTTACCTGGGATAACTTAAAAAAAAAGGATGGGAAGGGCCTTCAAGATGCCCGTTATGCGCCTGTCACGAGGAATCCTCAGACCATCTTTTCCTTAACTGCACCTTTGCTTTAGAGCTCTGGACTGTCATCCTGGGGCAGCTGAACTTGGCCCCTCCCCCTAATCTCTCCATGATGTTTACTTATTGGCTTGAGGCAGCCCCTTTCTCCTTCACCAAGCTAAAGCTCTTAAAACAGTGTTGGATGTGGGCTCCAAAAGTCCTTTGCTGGAAGTTGTGGCTGGAAAGAAACAACAGGATTTTCAGGGAAACAGTGAGATCTCCGACCCAAGTTACTCTCAAGGTGAAAGCGCTATTGGGAGACCTGGTAGCCTCAAACTCCAACATTAAAAATGAAGCAAATGCTGACAAAGATGATTACAACTGGTTTCATAATCTTGACCCTTCTCTTCTTTCCAGAATCAAGAATTCTACTAAGCAGCACACTCCCTGGGAAATCAGGCTTGGAGAGCTAGAATTCATTAAGTGGAGATCCTCATTGGAAAAGCATGTGCTGCATGTGGACGGGGCCTCGAAAGGGAATCCCGGAAACTCGAGAAGTGGAGGTGTCTTACTTGACAGCTCAGGTAAAATTGTTCTCAAATTTGCTTGGGGGCTGGGCCATAATACCAACAACACTGTAGAAATCTTAGCCATCTGGCAGGGCGTATGTCAGGCTAGAAGGCTCTCCATCAAGCACGTGATTGTCATAGGGGATTCCAGCATCATTATTCAAGCGTTCAACCTGAAAAAGGCCCCTAAAAATATGGTTCTGGTCCATTACTTCCGGAAAATTTTAAATCTTCTTAAATGCTTTGATGAAATTAAGTTTTATCACGTTCTCAGAACTTTTAATCAAGAGGCGGACCATGAAGCTAACATTGGTACCTCCCTGAACAGAGGAGCTCTCCTCGTCAACAGCATTGAGCATCTTGAACCAATTCCTTAGCTTGATGACTGTTGGGATAGAAAGGATCACCTCTTGTATAGCTAACTCTTTTAGGATGGATGTCTTTAGGATCGGTGGTTTAATGGAGGCAGGCAGAGCTCTTTTCTTCCATAACTGGCTGAACTTCCCTCAACCAAGAGCACATTTCTTTCTAGCAATCTTATGACTCTTTTAACCAGCATTGAAGCTGCAAATTGGCTTCAATTGCAGTCCTTCAGTGAGGTTAGAACCCAGCACTCGATTGATCAAGAATATAGAGCATCTTCATCGCAGTAGATGGGGAAAGTAGCACGTTCTTGTACCAATCGATGATGTAAGAAGAGTGCCCACAGATCATTGATTTGCAGAGAAGGAAGAGCTAACTAAGATTTGGTTAAAGATCTTGAGCTTGAAGATGAACTCGATCTACATTAAGACTGAAGAAGATCACGTTCTGGATGGTTTTCTTGTTCATTTCGATTCTTGGAAAGATTGATAAAGCTTGATGTCCCTGTGTATTCTCTGTCTGTTCCAGCTTGTTTTCTGCAAAGGGAGCGTAGCATGGATTGTTCCAGCAAGAATTACCAGTCTATTTAATGTCTGCAACTTTTAGATTTCTCTGTCAATGCTTAGTTTTTCAAGAACTTAGTTAGTTACTCAGTAGAACTGTTTGAAATTGGACCTAGATATGCAGTTGTAAGGCATCTGGCAGCTGATTTGCCAGAGATAAATACAAAGTCTCATAATTGTTATTGTAAAAAAAAATATTGTTTTTGACGTTCATATTTCTGTTTTTCTAGAAGTCCATTGCAACGAACGTGCCATAAGTGACCAACATTAGCTTGCACCAACCCTTGTTTATCTTTTGCACCATTCAATAAATGAATCTTTTGCACCATTCAATAAATGAAGGGTGAGTGTAAGCTAATGATGTCCTATTTTTTCGCGTTAGATGCAACAAAACTAAAAATTAGACATCCTTCAACTTACATGTCTATTTTGATATACCCACACAATGAATCTTTCTACCACTAAAGAATTTGAAACATAGGAAATTGAACCACCTTTCCAAATATACAATTTGTAGTTGTTGAAAATGTTCACAACTCATTTTTATTTTTTCTAACATTGACATTTTATTTTTTGAGCAAATGATAAGGTATATGTCAATGTTAGTGCATCCTTTGAGTGCCTAAATGATGGAATCAATATACAAAAATAGACATATATGTGAATAACAAATAGTACTAGTGCGACACTATTTTTCTAAAATAAAATTAGTATTTTTAAATATTTTTTAAAATTATCTGAATAGATCTAAAAATTAATACTCCAATTGTTAGTACATATTTTCAAGGTCTTAATGTAATGATGATGGATTAATTTTTTTATAGGGTGTAGAGGTCAGTGTCTAGTAGTGCGACATTAATTTTTTTAAGAAATGGTTAATAAAAGAAAAAGTTATGGCATAAACATGATAAGTTTTCTAAAAATCCAGTTGCATCTAAAAGGCCCTCGAGCTTCATGTGTCAATTTCCAAAGTTGTGTAAGATTGATATCTCAATATTGATGATATATTATAATCAACTCCACCATTCCATCCCATGATAATTTTCCATAAAATTTTGTGGATCATTCAATCGACGCCTTCATCAAGCCAAGATTATTCACAATGTATAAATGTAGTGCATTGCACTCTCGATCAATTGAATAATTAGATAAGCATAGTAATGCTTGATAAATGATGGAGAATACAATTTATACGAGTAAAGTAGGAAACTATAAAAATATAATGTACACTATTATATAAGTTGATATGATCTATTGTTTGATTACATTTGTCTTTCATCACTATACCATTTCCCAACAAAAATTCCCTTCATATTTTTTCTTAGAATCATTGTCCCAAATGCAAGGAAAATTATTATGTGGTGATGCTACTTCATCAACATAATCACTAATATACACAATGAATTGGTATGCCTTATAACCTCAAGCATAGAACCCTCGATACATGATCTTCACCTAACAAAATATTTAAATACCTTCAAGTGCCTCTCCACCATTCATATATTTTAATCTCTTCAACTTCGGGCCACATATTTTAATCTCCTCAACTTGGTGTATGAGATGGTGTTCTTGTGAATTTAAAAATACCTAAGGAAGATAATTTTGCTCTCCGCACAAGAAAATGAATTCTTAATGATGTAAGTGAAGTTTCTTGATTAAATCTCTATCCATGATTTCAACTAAAGATAAAGATAATAAAGAACAAAGTAAAACAAAGATAAAGATAATAAGAAACTAAGTGAAACAATCCAAGTTTAATCATCATTTTAAGTTTTAAACCTTAATATCCTATTTCTAACTTTTCTTTAACTTATTTTGTTAAAACTAAAATTTTATGATAAACATCATATAAATATCATTACACCATTTTAATTACACAAATAAAAATAATTAATTAAAATTAAAATTAAAAAATATTCCAAACTACCTAAATATTCACAACAACCATCATTTTTTAGCAAAAAAAAATAATACAACAACTATAATTTTTTTAGAAAAAATAATACTTCTTTTATTATTAAGAAAGAATAAAAAAATACCATACCAAACCATCCAGCTTTAAATACTGATTACTTTAAACATATAAACCAAAAAAACTGTAACAGGGCTACCCATAAACTATTAAAACAACCATAATTTTCGTGCGGGTATTTTCTTGTCAATCGCAACATTTGCTCTTGGGTTTTCATGTTCGCCATTAGCTGCTGCTTTTCCATTTTCGGTTTCATGCAGTACACGCTTCTGCTTTCCTTTTTCAATCAACTCCGGGAGCCGAACATCTCTGGATTCAATATCCTTCTTCAGTTTTTCGTTTTCTAGCAAATGTGACTCCACGTTTTCTGTCAATACTCGGAGCCGAGCATCTTTGCATTCAATATCTTTGTTCAGTTGTTCGTTTTCTAAGACATATGACTCCAAATATTCTGTCAACTCTCGGAGCCGAACATCTTTGTATTCAAGATCCTTATTCAGTTGGTACACCTTTTCTGCCCACTCGCGGAGCCGAACATCTTTGTATTCAAGATCCTTCTTCAGACAATTCAAATCAAAATCCAAATCGCTTATTTTGCGTTGAAGAAGGACATTTTCTTCTCTACATTTGTTCATTTCAGTCGCCAGATAATTGTTTTTCTGCTCGAGGGACGTTTTTGGGCCGAAACTGACCGAAAGCTGATTTCGTAATTCAAGTATCTTGCCCTCTTTCTCCTCTTCCATGGCCCTGGAAGATTCGAGATCCTGGTACAGAGAATCCACGGATCTTTTCAAGTACCTTATTTTGCGTTGAAGAATGACATTTTCTTCTCTACACTTGTTCATTTCAGTGACCAGATAATTGTTTTCCTCCTCTTCCTTTTCTTGCAATATTCTGACATGGGTTTCCTGCAACTCCTCATTTTTTTTACTCAGCTCCTCAACCTGTTTCTTGAGTCTGACATTTTCAGCACTTTTTTCTTCTAGCGAACACTTTGTATTTTCCAACTCCTCTTGCAGCTTTTCGTTCTGTTTTTGAAGAGAAAGTTGTGTCAACTTATACTGCTGAATCATATCTGAGCCTGTTTGGACACCTTCCATTGAAGTTTGGCGAAGGTTTTTAGTTGGGTTTTGCCATGCGGCAATTCTGGCAAGCTGGGAGATTTCTCCCTTATGGGACATTTTATCATAAACACTCAATTTGCTGGATTTAGATTTATCCACGAAACCATTTTGTAGCACGGGAACTCTTCGTCCACCACCTCTGCTGTTTTCCATCGTGTTCACCAAATCCTTAAAAGAAAAAAATGAAAGCTACGCCAATACGCCGAATCCTGATAATATAAACCCCTGGTTAACACTTCTTCCCGATCCTCCGAATAAAACATGAATGGGATGGTAATTGAAGTTTGACTGCTCCATAAATAAATACTCAATAACTATGACAAATTTGGACGGCCGACTCTTTATGAATCAATTCAAATGAAAACCATCTCATCAATTCAAATTAAAACAATCTAACGCCATATGCTGTATATTTTTGGGACTGAAGGTGGCCCATATCCACTTCCACCCATATCCAAAAACAAATAAATATGTTTTGACTTAGATTTGGTCATAGTGTCTTTTAAAGGTACAACTTTGTATACAATTTGAGTTTGTTGAATTTCATTAAGCATAGGTTAATTGGTTCCCTTCCCCTTCCCCTTCCTATGTCTAAAGTAAAAAGTATCAAATACTTTTACCTTTCATTTCCTAACACTATGATCAAATTTGATGAGTCAATCCTAATTTCAATTTTATATATATATTATCAACTATAGAATATAAATAAAATTAAAATTAATCATAAATATATTCCATAATTTAAATGTAATAATCATAAAAATGGTAACCATTTAAATGTTAAATAATGACTTCCTTGAGATTTATCCTTCCAATCACAATGGACTTGTCTTGGGAGATTCAAAATTACATTTTAATAATATTTTTGGGATACTATTGACTCATTTACAATAGAGATTTTACCTCAAAACTTATAACCAATTTTTTTTTTCCCCTAAATGTTTCTTATATTACTTATAGGAGAATATATGGTTAGATTCATTTTGAAAGATTGCAATTGTATCTAAATTGAAGTTTTATAGTGAACCACTTCTTCTAACTTCCTTGTTTATGTTTGGAGTTTTATTTACTTATGTATCTTTAGTCTATCGTCGAAAAAGAGGATTTCATTCTTGGAAAAGAATTGGATTGAATTTTTTTTGTTTCGTTCATTTCCAATAAAATATTGAAAAATCTTGAAATGTTTCGACCTTCCTGGAGGGAATTCTCTGGGAGAAGTTGTTCTAGATATACTAGTTACAAGAGTATGTTAGCTCTCTCTATGTTTCAATTACTCTTACATCAAAGCACTCGAACCTTATAGCATGACCATTCTGTATATCAATGGTGTTCATTCATCTCCATGTAAGCCGAGCAGAGTAACAGTGATTCTGCTTTGCTTTACTTACGAGATTATGCTTTGCTCGACCATCGATACTTACTGCGAAGAACTGATCGAGATATTTCCGCTGAGATATATCTTCTCGCTACTTGGATAGCAATTGATATACTCAGAGAACAATTGCTGTCGTTATCAATTGCCCCGGATCTATCGATTCGATCTTAAGATTAAGGAAGAACTCGATGGCTTGCTCGCTCGCTTTACTTACTTGCCTTAGCCAAGAAATATGAAATGCTTAACTAGAAAGCAAGGTTTACACACTTGTAAAGTTGATTCTATCTATTTTCAGCTAATTAGACTATACTCAATTTGATTCCTGGTGTTTGTAATGCCTATCATGCAACTAAAAAAATATTATTAAGAAAGAAACAATATTGGAAAATTAGTCTTATATTCATCCCATATAACCTTTATTAAATATTATAATCACTATAAAGTGGATGATATGTAATAGGGTGTCACTCAAATTAATAGACTATAGGATATCCAATGCACATAACTTATGTTTTCCATCATTTCACATCAGATGTGTAATAATTGATAGATTAAATAGTATGTATGTGTAATAATTGATAGATTAAATAGTATGTAATGAAAAAATCCTTTTTTGTTTAACTCTATTGTAATGATCATTCAAGTCTAATTTTGTACCTTCATTTCATTTATTCCTTTTATTTGTTGGCTATGGTGATTTTGTGGAGAGGGTGTCCATTTTGATTCCTAGTAATTACTTTAGTGTAGTAACTTATTGAAGAGATTTTAGTAAACATTTTTGGAAGATAATTTTTTCTAAGGTGACCTAGTGGCAATCTCTCATATTTCTTGGAGTAAAACTGTCCAAATTGGTTGGACTTCAGTTGTCCTCAATGTTAGTTTGCTAAGTATAGTTTGTGATGTTAATTAAAAATTATTGTAATTGAATGTGTTTTTTTAATGTCAATAGAAGGTTGTTTTATACATGTTTTCTACAAATAAAATACTAGCCTGAATGAGGACATCTCTTTTACAAATTTTTGAAATATGTGAGTCATTCCTTGTTTCATTGCAACTTATCTTAGGACTTATTTTCTTGTGATTATAACTTATTCCATACCCCATGTTTCAATTTTTTATTTGCATAATCTTAGCAAGGTAAACTCTACATAAGAAGTTTCTAGTATAGCTAACCTTAGTAGTAAACGACCTTTCTAAGAACTTCCCAATGATACGTACTTGGATTAAGTCAACCAATAGTGTATGGATGTTCCCATGATGGAAATTAAGGAAACCTTAGTCCTATAATTCATGGTTTTAAACATGGACTAATAAAAACATTTCTTGTATATGAACTATGGCCTCAATAATAAGAAAACATAAAGATGCATGGATGTCCATAAAAACATTTCTATCGTTGGTTGTCCAAGATTTTTTATAGTGAAAAAAAGTTAAGAAGCCTTCATAATTCCATTAATAATGAATCTAATTCATGGATCATACATGTCTATATAGTTATTACTAGTCCAAATATTAGAAGAGTTACAACAAATATTGATAAATAGAAGTCCCAACAACAAATACAACAACAATATAAGAATTAATATTAGATACACTTATAAGAGAAAGTTGGCGGGGTCACTCTGGTCGTACCTCCCTCGTCCCCATCATCATGGCTGCATTGATTTTTCGCAGACCTTCTCCTCCTTCACGGTGGTTTGCTTGGGGTTTCGGTTTCATACTTTGTTTGGTAGGGATTCCTGATTGCTAACGGCTTGGGGTTGTTGCAGACTGTTTCCTTTGTCAGGTTTGGCTCTAGTTTAGCTGCTGTGGTAGAGATGGAAGATTTGGAGATGGTTGATTACTCCAGTGACCACCTGGAGGCACAGGATGTGTGGGGCGTTCCAGCTGGAGGTTTGAGGGAGGTTCTGGAGGTTTTCCCGAGGCTGGGACCAGATGAAACTGGATTGACCGGTTTTGGGTTTAGAGAAACCGGTATCTGACTTTTCACCCTCGGATTTCCTCTCCTTCTCACCACAATGTCTTTCTCCGATGGAATCTGCGGGTTTTAATGGGCTGAAGGTAGATTTGCTGGGCAGTTCGAGTTGGAGGGAAGCTGGGGTGTTTTTTTCCCGGAACTTAGGGTTTTCGGTGCCGGAGTTGGAGGAGGGTTTTGAGGTGGTGGAAGGCTTTGAAGGTGTTGCGGCAGCAGGGGTGGCTAGGCAAGTGGAACAGGCTTGTGGAGAGGGGAGCGGTGGATTTGAAGGGCACTGGAGGGGGCCGCTGGGTATTTCTGAACATCGGGGCTGTGCGAGCCCTGCCTTGGCTGATGGGCATTTTGAAAGGGGTGGAGAACGCGGAAGGGGCTGTGGAGATGCTAAAGGGTTCATCGAAGAGACGCAAACGGAGTTGGGTAAAGTCAAGACCTGTGGGTAGATATGCGGTGGGAGATGATATCGAGTGGGATAAGGTTTTAGCGATGTCGCAGAGGACGCTGGTGGGAAGGGTCATGGGTAAGACCTTTGCTCGTAAGACGGTGGTGGATTGGGTGGATGGAAACTAGAGAGAGTTTCTGGGTTATTTCCCGGAGGTGGATATGTTACTTCGTGGTTGGTTTGCTGTGGTGGTAAAGTCTGAGGATGATATGTGGTTAATCCTGAACAAAAATTGGCATGTGAATCATTCACCTGTACTGCTGAAGCCTTGGCATCCTCTCTTTGATGCTGGCAGGGAGAGAGTGGACAGGATTCCCATTTGGGTTCGGCTTCCAGGGCTGCCTCTTCATTTCTGGGATCCTCATCATTTCAGAAAACTGGGGGATATTTTGGGAAAGTTTCTGGAAGCAGATTTATCTTACTTGGAGACCCATTATAAACAAGTTTCTCGTATCCTGGTGGAGGTGAACATTAGAGAGGGCCTTCCTGAGACCATTGACCTGGACTGGGGACCGGATATCATCACTCAGTCTCTGGCTTATGAAAATGTGCCCTTCAGATGCAGGAGATGTCATGCCTATGGACATCCAGTCTCGAAATGTCGACTTCCGTTACGAACCCTAAACGGTGGGAAGAGGAAAATTCAACAGGTGGTCCCTGATGGAGTACCTTCTGAGGCGGTCTCTATGGAACCTGTTCTGGTGTCTGAGGATTCAGGATATGAAAAGGTTATTGAGGAATCGGATCCAACAATTCAAGATTCAGAAGGAGAACCTATTATTCGTGCTGTCAGCCCTTCGGCTACTACTGCTGTGGTTGCACTTACTGAATCGGTGGAAGCAGAGGTTACTCCGGGGCTCCCTATCCCGGGTAATTCTACTTTTTCCTTTTCTCCATCTTTTAATTTGTTATTAAATCAGTGCTCTTTGGTTGGTCATGACTGGGTGGAGGGGCTAAAAAACCTGTCTATTTCGGGCCTCTCTTTTGATGGGATTGTTTCTTCGATGGATGACCGGGTTAGGGTTTCGTCGGCTTTGGGGGGTATCACTGCTGAGCCTATTGTTGAACCTGTCTCAGAATTTTCCCCTTTGACTTCGAACCCTTCATTAACCCCTGAACCGGACCCTGGGAGGGGGGGTGAGGATTTGGGTTTATCTTCCTCTGAGACCTCAGATTCTGGGTATTTCCTTCGTTCTAGTTTGAAAAATCCTGGGGGGGGGCTGGGTAAAGACCAGCAGCCTTTGCGGAAGGGAAGGGGCAGAACTTCTCATTTATCAAAGGCTCAGTCACGGGCCAAGGATGACCTGAGGGAGGGGAAACAACTTTCTATTGAAAGGGAACTTAGAGTGGTGAATGCCCGGAGGCATGTCAGGAAATGAAGATTATGTCTTTCAATTGTCGGGGGTTGGCTGGACCCAAAAAGAAATTAGCCTTCAAAAGGGTGCTTACTCTTGAACACCCTGATGTGATTTTGCTACAAGAGACCTTAGGATTAGGAGATATCATCAAGGAAAAGCTGGAATGTTGGATGGCAGGATGGTCTTTTGTGACTCTGGATGTTCGGGGTCGTTCTAGGGGCTTGGCTGTGGGTTGGAAGCTAAGTGCGGCGAAGCTGGTGACTTCTTGGGGGAGGGAATCTGTTCTGGGAGTTGAGCTCTTTTTTGCTGATTTAGGTACTAATTTGTCTGTGATTAATGTTTATGGGCCCTATTTGAACCGTGCCCCCTTTTGGGATGCACTGCTCTGGGATCCTCTCCTCCGAGGAGACTCGGTTGTTGTGGGAGGGGACTTAAACTTTTCGCTCGGTTAGACTGAAATTTGGGGACCTCATGCAGTAGCAGATCCACAAGCTGGTTATTTCATCCAAAGGCTGGTAGAAAACAAATTGTTGGACATTGAGCCTATTAAGCTGAAGCCTACTTGGCGAAATAATAGGGGAGGAGTAGCCAGGGTTGCGAAAAGGCTGGACAGGTTTCTGGTGGCAGAGCAGCTGGTGGATAGGTTCTTTCTGGTTAGGAAATGGGTTGGAAGTGGGGGGAATTCTGACCATTTTCCTATCTTTTTTGAGATTAAAAAAGGGCCAATTAACCCTCCTAGTCCCTTGAAGTTTAATAAATCCTGGCTTCATGACGAATCCTTCAAAGATCTTGTACTGGCACATTGGAGGATTTTTTATGATACACTTGACCGATCAGCTGCCTTTCAATTTGCTGAGAATATTAAAAGACTAAAAGGGGAAGTCAAGGACTGGGCCAAAGCCAAAAGAGTACGAGAGGATGCTGAACTAAAGCAGATTGAAGCAGAATTTCTTCAGATCTATGAAGGGGATGGGGGGGGCTTACTGTCTCTAGATTCTAAATAAGCTATGGTTTTACTGGAAGGTAGAAGGAACACTCTTTTATTGGAAAAGGAGGAAGCTTGGAGACTCAAGAGCCGGGCGATCTGGCTTGAATGTGGAGATGAAAATACCAAATTTTTTCATGCATATGCCAGGGGCAGGAGAGCTGAAAATACTATTTGGTGTCTGAGAGATGGTGAAGGGTTAGAGCATTTTGATTTTGAAGGAAAAGCTAGTTGTGGGGTGAACCACTTTGAAAATTTGTTTAGGGCGCCTGCACTGGCTTCCATTGCGGAGGTTATTAGGGTAGCACAGATGTTTCTGAGGTTTGCAGAAGAGGAGGACAATAGGAGGTTGATGAGTCCTATGGATGAAGAAGAGTTAAAGGAGGTTTTGGGTAGTTTTCAAAAAGATAAGAGTCCAGGGCCGGATGGGTGGACAATTGAATTCTTTCAGGGCTTCTATGAGATCTTTGGTTTGGATCTGCTACAGGTGGTTGAGGACACTCGAACCTCGGGAAGACTTCCAGCGAGCTTCAATGCCACCTTCATAGCCCTGATCCCAAAGACGGACAATCCAGTTACTCTCAACGAATTTAGACCAATCTCCTTATGTAATTGTATCTACAAGATTGTTTCGAAAGTTATAGCTCGGAGATTAAAAGTTATCTTATCAGAGAATATTTCAGCTAAACAATTTGGTTTTTTGGAAGGCCGTCAGATTCATGAGGCCATTGGGGTGGCACAAGAAGGTTTACACAGCTTGAAGAGTAGGAGCATCAAAGGGGCTATTTTGAAAATTGATCTTTCAAAGGCTTATGATAAGGTAAGTTGGATTTATCTTCGACTGTTATTGACTCATCTAGGGTTTGCTATAAACTTCATTAGATGGATTATGTCCTGTATAACTACTGTCTCTTTTGTTGTTCTCATAAATGGGGCGGCCTCTCCTTTTTTTCATGCTGAGAGGGGCCTAAGGCAAGGGTGTCCACTTTCCCCATTGCTGTTCCTGCTGGTGGCAGAAGGACTAAGTAGGGCTATAGATGAGGCTAAGAGGATGGGCCGTTTCTCTGGCATTTGTATCGGTGAACAGCTAGCTATTACACACCTCCTTTTTGTGGATGATGTTTTGATCTTTTGCTCTGGAGATAGAAGGGATACATGAGTACTGAAGGAGATACTGGATCTCTTCTCCAAAGCTACAGGGATGGATATTAATGTGGAAAAGTCCACAATTACTACACATCTGCTTCGACCGGAAGAAGAGATTGAACTCTTAGAGAATTTTCCTTTTATTCTTTCTGGTCTGGATGTAGGTTTAAAATACTTGGGCTTTTCTCTAAAAGCAAATTGTTACCAGAAAAAGGACTGGAGCTGGCTGAAGGTAAGGTGGAGAAAAGGTTACAGGTGTGGAGCTATAGGTGGTTGTCGAGAGCTGGGAGGTTGGTGCTGGTCAAGGCTGTGTTAGAAGCCATCCCAGTATATTGGATGTCACTCTCTTGGATCCCAAAAGGGACGCTTGAACAGATTAGGAGGATATGCTTCAAATTCTTATGGAGTGGTAAGAAGGATGAACAAGTGACCCCCTGGGTCAGTTGGAAGAGAATAGCAGTTCCTAAGGGGCTGGGGGGATGGGGTCTTAAAAACATTTTTTTGTTTGCACAAGCGCTGGCAGCAAAAGGAGGATGGAGACTGATCAAAACTTCAAGCTTATGGACTCATGTAATCAAACAGAAATATTTTCCTCATGAGAGCATTGAGGCTTGGATTAGGAAGCCTAGGAAGACTCACACAGGAGGGTCGGTTATATGGAAGGCTGTGGTGAAATCTTTTCCTTTAATTGAATCGAATCTGACTTGGGATGTGGGTAATGGAGAAAAGCTACAAGTGGGTAGGGATCCTTGGATGGGGAGTGAACATCAGCATGTTCTTCCTGAAGAAGTTATCAATGCCCTTGCCCTTCGGGGTATCTACACCTTAAACCAGCTGGCTGAAGAGAGACTTGAGGATCCTTGGATTCAACACTAGAAAAGTGCAGACCAGTTGGGACTGGGGGAACAAGATTTGCCTTTCTATGAAAACTATATCAGAAGCCTTCAATCGTCACATATCCAGCTTTTCGAGCAGGAGGATGAGATAATTTGGGAGCTGGATCCGGGGGGGATATATACCCCAAAGGCGGGTTACCTGTGCTTAAGTGCCGAGGCTGGGGGAAGGGAGGAGGTTTGGTGGTGGAAAATCTTGTGGAAGTTAAAATTCCCAGCAAAAACTAGGCTGTTTATGTGGTGTGTGCTAGAAAACAGGGCTCCGACTTGGGATATTCTACAGAGGCGAAGTTTTCAAGGACCAGGATGGTGTGCTTTGTGCAAAAAGGAGTTGGAAACAAATACACACCTTTTCATTTCGTGTTCTTTCACGGTGGCTGTCTGGAAAGAATGTATGAGGCTGGTAGGACTAAACCATCGATGGGAGGGGATCTCAGTGAACAGTGCGTGGGTATCCTGGTGGAGATCTTATTCAAGCTCAAAGTTAAAAACTCTACCGTTACTTTTTATTTGGGGGATTTGGTTGGCTAGGAATGGAGCTATATTCAAAGATAAAGCTAGTATTCCAGAAATAACTGGTTCTCAAACGGTGGGTTTATACCAAGCACTGCCCGAATATATCAGAGCAGCTGAACAGAGAAGGATCCTGGATATTGAACTAGATAAAACCCATCCCTGGGGTTTTTTTGATGGTGCAGCACAAAACGAGAGGTGTGGAGGGGGGGCTGTACTTTTTTTGTCTGATTCACATCACTTCACCCTTACCATGGGCCTGGGAGTGGGCTCGAATAATTATGCTGAACTCATGAGCTTAAAACTGCTACTCATCTTTGCCATCGAGAAGGGAATTAATAGGTTGTCTGTCTGTGGGGATTCATTGAACGTTATCAACTGGATCATGCATATTCAAGAATGCAGGAATGTTAGAATTGCCAATATACTTTCTGCTTTACAGAATGTTATTCAATCTTTTGATGCTTTCCAATGCCAGCATGTTTGCAGGGAGAACAACAAAGAAGCGGACCGGGCTTCCAAAGAAGGGTTGCGCTTGGACTTTGGCGCTTGGAAATTTCGTGAGGACAGGGAAGGGCAGAGCTATGAGTTTTACCACAGGCCGTTTATAGACTGAGCTTTGTTTTTTCCTTTAAAATTTTGGTATCTACCAGTTTTCAGTGACAGTTTGGTTTGTATATTTCAAATTTGCTACTAAAACAGCGGTAGTATGACATGTATTTGCTCTATTATGCTATATCGTTTATGACAAATAGTATGATCAGCCTAGTGGGACAGTATGGAATACTTGTGGATAACAGTATGGTTTAAATTCTGCATCTTGATAGTAGACTTATGAGTCTTATCATTGGTTCCTATGCATATAGGACTTGGAAATTCACTGACAGAGTGAATTACAGAATGTAATTTTTGATCTCTTTTTGATGAATGAAAATTACGCTTTTTTCTCTTTGAAAAAAAAAAGAGAAAGTTGGCAATAGAGATATTTAAAGAAAAATTGTCTGAAAAAAAAGGCATCGCCGAGTAAAAGTGTTATCAACAAAGGAATAAACAAAAAATGTGTCCACAATACTGACATCTACAATAGAAATGTTGATACTAGAGGAAACAAAATCAGAGTAATTGATAGAGCATTTATTGAAATAGAATTTGTTGACAAAGAACCAATGGAAAAAGTAAACATGTGATTTGAAGAGGGTTTTGTTTGACAATGACTATAATAGTATGTAAGCCAAAAACCAAAGGCCATGTGAAAATAATGTAGGTGACATGTTATCTCCGATCTAGGTAATGCATAGAGAGATAATGAAGTCATTCAAGGGAGTTTGTGAATGAAGGGAAATTAAGTATCATTGAAAATAAATCATAGAGGAACAATAAAGTAGATGGGTGACATATTTCTTAGCACATTCGCATAAGTGCCATGTTGGTGCCACATCAATGATAATTTTCAAACTAATTTAATATTCTTATATTTTAATTTCTATCATTCTATAGAACCATGATATTTCAAACCTAATTAAGGAAAATGCATGAGGAAATATATTTAAAACAAAGAAGATAATTTGAGAGTTTTTTTATAGCTTTGAAACAATCAAGATGGAAAAATGAGAGATTATTTGGAAAATAGAAAAATGAATGTAACAAGTATTTTTTTTAGGTAAAAGAATATGAATTGTTTTGAATTAG
Source organism: Pseudotsuga menziesii (assembly GCA_001517045.1). NCBI lineage: Eukaryota > Viridiplantae > Streptophyta > Pinopsida > Pinales > Pinaceae > Pseudotsuga > Pseudotsuga menziesii. The sequence continues at coordinate 178,645 of LPNX010112955.1, forward strand.
TGGCCAATTTTAATTGGCATTAAAGGAAGAGTTGAGAATAATATCATTGTGAAAATTTCTATATTTTGTATGTAGGAGAAGATGGATTGAATTGTAGTATAGAGATTCTATCAAATAGGGAGACTTGGAACCAAGCATAATAATGCATTCTTAGAAGACCAATGACAACATCTGTTTGGTTGTATATACCTCAATAAAGAGAGGCCCCATGGAGATTAATTTAACATTAATATTGGATGTAATTGATTCTTGAATGAGACACTAGAGTTGAATATCTAGGAGGCCAAGAACAATGACCGTCAATTCTTCCATTCCTTAGGGTTTTAGTGTATTTTATGGTGTGTAAGTTGATAGGGGAAGATTAATAGGAGGAAGAAGAACCATGTTATATAATATTCATTTTGTGAGGTATTTTGGTGTGGAACTAGGAAACCCAGACGCTTTGGGTGTAATAAATTTATGTAAGTTCATGTTATGTTTTAAGTGGTAGATGTAGGCTTATAGTTGTAGAAGTCCATATGTTGTTAAAAATTGTAAAATTAATACAAGGTCAAGATTTATGATCCCTTATAGTATTTCCCTATATTTTAATTTGCATGAAATACCCTTAGCCAAATTATTAATTCTAATATAATAATTTTATCAATTCCATAATTCTAAGAGTTGTCATAGCCATATAAACAAATTCTTCTTGAATACCAAAGTATAAATATGGAATATTGGTTTTCTTTCCATTGAGAAGAAGTATCTGTCTCTTTAGGGTTTTAATTGATGGTATGTTTCTCCCTCTAGCACCTCAACGAGCTTCAACCTCCCTCTGTCTTCTCACTAGCCTCCCTTCTATCTTATCTTTAGTCATCGATGTCCACCTTCAACCATGATGACAACAATATGGGTTGTAACTTGAACTAACTGCTACCGAAAATAAGGTGGGACCTCCCTTATCTAATGTCCCTTTAAATATGTTGTGACCACCTATTGGGATCTCTCAGAAAGCATACTCAACTAATTGGAATGGGGGTGCTCGACAGAATGGGACTCGAGCGATGTATTTTTTGATTTATAAATGTTTTATAGTCGACCAGTTGTTGTTGGATTATTCCACAATGTTGTCTTTTTCCCTGTTTAAAAATAACAAATCACACAATGAATCAAATAGGTTAAGAAAAAAAATTTATCGTGGAAACTTCAAAGAGAAAACCACCAATTCAAACTCATTAAAAAGATTAAAATACAAAATTGCTTTATCTGCTACTACAGAAAGGATGCAACAACACCCTGGGTTTCTACCTGCAACAACAGACAAGGATGATACAACACGCTAGGTTTATTCCTACTACAACACCCTGGGTTTCTTCCTACTATAACATGCAAGGATGCTACAACACCCTTTGCAGACTTGTAGCCTTCCCTAGCATCACCCTACCACCCTAGACTAAATTTTATCAGTCTGTTATAGAACTGCATTCACTTTTGGACTCTGTCACTCATGATCACAGAGAAAAATTATTTCCTTCAATCATTCTATCAATAAATACCTTCACGGTCCCTGCGGATGCATCTCTTCACCAATTCGCCTTTTCATTGATCGTGCCTCTTCATGAATCTTTCAGTCGTGACCTTCCGCATTCTCCATTTCTGCAACCGTCCCGAGCCATTGATTTTATATCGGTCTTTTTCTTGACCGTAGATCTAATGTTAGGATGTGGATTGTGGAATTGTAACATTTCTCAAAATGCCTTTTCGCGATTTTTGCCTTCCTCTTTCCTCCTTCCACATTCCGCTGATGGACTTCGGGTTGTAGAAACCCATATTATTCTAGACCTTGATTTCTCATCTTTTGCATTCCATATTCCGCCTTCCGCTTTCTGCCTTCTGCATTCCGCTAGAGGACTTTGGGTTGCAGAAACCCATATTATTCTAGACCTTGATTTCTCATCTTCCACATTTCATCTTCCTCCTTCTGCTTTCTGCCTTCCGCATTCCGTTGGCAAAAACCGGGTTGCGAAACCCCATATTATTTTATACTTTGATTTCTCGTCTTCCATATTTCGCCTTCCTCTTTTATTATGAACCGTTGATTTCTTTGTGGGTTCACTCCTGACTGTTGATCTACGATCTAATGTGGATTGCGGACCTTCACTCTTCTTTATGTGGAAATCATTCCCCACCATAGATTTCCTTGCGGATTCAATCATATCTATCGATCTACGATCAAATGTGGATTTCAAACCTTCACTTTTCTTTGTGTGCAAATCAATCCCCACCGTAGATTTCCTTACGAGTTCATTCCTGATCGTCAATCTGTACATTTTTTATCCTTCCAAAAAAGTTAGGGGGTCTGACAGGTCGTCTCGAGCTCCAAGATGGTGATCTTCTCGTGGATTCCAAACACCTAGAGCCCCCACACTATATTTTATATATGGGTCGAATAAGTCTAGTGAGAGTAGTGCATATAAGCACCTTCAAACTTAATCGTGCTTCCAATGTGGGATAAATACCAAATTTAATATCAATATGCACCATTGATTGCCTTAATCATACGACTGCTAAATCTTCGTAATGAATTCTGCTACAAATCCTCATCTTCCTCTACCTCTTGCATCGACCTTTTCCCTGTCACTGAATTTTCGTTTCGCTCGAACCTGTCACTGATTTTCCTTTGTCATTGTTGAAATCCTTTGACATCAATGATGGTTCATGTAATGGATCCTTTGTCTTTTATTGATTTCATCCTATTGTTCGTTGTTATTTTGTCATTTGTGAACTCCTTTGACACCAATGACAACTATATTCTTAACAATCTCCCCCTTTGGCATTGATGGAAAGATATAAACATTCTCCCCCTTTGACAACAATGACAAAGGATAACCTACATTGTTGTACCCATTTTGATATAGGATTTCATGTCTTCTTGACAACTCCCCCTGTCATTATATCTCCCCCTGAGATTACACTCCTTCTACAATTGTTGTAAGGGGGTCACTCCCAACTTTTGTCTAACATGCTCAAAGGCTTCATTGGGTAGTGGCTTGGTGAACATGTTAGCAACCTGTTCTTTTGTGTCAGCATACTCTAGTTTGACAACCTTCTAGGACATTTATTCTCTTAGGAAGTGATATTTAATTGGTATGTGTTTTGTCTTGGAGTGCATGAAAAGGTTTTTTGACATATTTATGGCGCTGGTATTATCACAATTTATTATTATTGGATGCTCATACTTCACAAGTAAGTATTCTAGTGTCTACTTCATCCAAATGACCTGGGTTAAACATGACACATAATCAATATATTCGGCCTCTGTTGTGGAGAGTGAAATGGAAGATTGTTTTTACTTAACCATGAAACCAAACAATTTCCTAAGAAGAATGCTTCTCCACTCGTACTTTTTTTATAATCAACGCTTCCTGCCCAATCTGCATCAGTAAATGCTTTTAGAATAAAGTCTTGACTTTTTGGGTACCATAACCCATATTCCATAGTACCTTTCAAATATTTGAAAATTATTTTTAATAAATTTACATGCGTTTCATTGGGGCTTGACTGGAACCTAGAAACCAAAACTACAGCTTGCATCACATCTGGTCTTGTAGATGTCACATACAATAGACTTCCTATCATGGATATGTACATAGAATGATACACCTCCAGAGACTTATCATCCTTGCTTAATTTACAACCTGTGATCATAGGAGTAATAGCAGGTTTGGAGTCTTCCATCTTAAATATTTTAAGCATGTCTTTGATGTACTTAGTTTGATAGATAAAGATTCCTTTGTCTGTTTGGTAAACTTGTAACCCCAAGAAGAATTTTATTTCCTTCTTCATTTAAGAAGCAAAGTTTACACTTAGTATTTGAAAATTGCTTCCAAATATGATGTCATCTACGTAAACAACAACAATGATCATATTTTAATCTTTGATTTTTAAGTAGAGATTACTTTCATTGGCCCCTCTCTTAAATCATTATTGTTTTAAATAGTTGTCCAACCTTGAAAACCAGGCCCTTGGAGCTTGTTTGAGACCATAGAGTTCCTTTTTTAGTTTGCAAACATATTCTTTGTTTTCTGATAATAGGAAACCTTTAGGTTGTTCAATATAAGCCTCTTCTTCTATTTTTCCATTCAAAATTTCAAACTTGCCATCCATTTGATACACTTAAAATTTTTATGGCTTGAGAGTGCTAGAAACATTCTTATTGCTTCAAGTCTTGCCACATGAGCATAATTTTCTTCAAAATGAATCCCTTCTACCTGAGCATACCCTTTACATATCAATCTTTCCTTGTTCCTTATTACTTGACCATCTTGATTGAATTTGTTCTTGAAAACCCATTTGGTCCCTATAAAATTCTTATCCTTAGGTATTAGGAAAAGTTCCCAGGTCTCGTTTTTCTCAATCTAATCTAATTCTTCATTCATGGCTTTGATCCATTAATTACTTTTGTTGGCTTCTGTAAAATCCTTAAGTTCCACTATTGAGAGTAGGGCTTGTTCATTAAATGGTAGCCATCTCCTTGTATTGACTCCAAGATTTTTATCACCTAATATATGTGTCCCTCGATGATTCTTTTGTATCCATCTAGATGGATTTTTTGTGTCAGGTCTTGGGGAGTCTTCTTCACTTACCTGTGTATATTCCTTCTCTATTCTTTCTTCTTCATCATGAGTACTTTTGTCCTCTTGTAAGTCTTCCTTTTCTTCATTATTTGTATTTTCAAAACTATCACGACTTCTTGGTTTTATATCATCTATTTTCACATCTGCACTTTCTACAATATTGTGTAACCTTTTATTGTAACATCTATACGCCTTCTTGGTGGAAGAATATCCTAGACATATTACTTCATCAGTCCTAGAATCAAACTTTCCAAGGTCATCCTCATTCCTTTTAATGTAACACTTACTGCCAAATACTTTGAAATATTTGACTGAGGTTGGTCTTCCATGCCATAGTTCATAAGGGGTCGTGTCCTTATTCACTCTAAGTTGTCCTCTATTAAGTATATAGAAAGTTGTGTATACTGCTTCTTTCCAATATGCATCTAAAAGATTTGCTTCATTTATCATTGTTCTGGAAGCTTCTTGGATTGTTCTATTTTTCCTTTCAACAACACTATTCTGCTGAGGATTTTTTGCAACTGAAAATTGTCTCTTGATTCCATGTATCTCATAAAGCTCATTGAACTCATTTGAAGTAAACTCTCCCCCACTGTCTGATCTAAGAAATTTTATTTTCATATATGTTTCATTTTCAACCATTGCTTTGAAGATTTTGAACTTCTCAAAGGATTATGATTTTTCTTTGAGAAATGTCACCCAAGTCATCCATGTGTAATCATCAATGAGAAACATGAAATAATATTGTCCTTGCAGGATTTTAGTTCTTTTTGGTCCACAGAGATCTGTGTGCACTATTTCCAGAGGATGTGAGGTCATATGTTCTTTTATTTTAAAAATAGTTCTAGTTTGCTTCCCATGTTGACAATGTTTACAGACTGAGTTTAGAGGTTTTATTAATTATGTCACAGCAATATTAAGACAAAGCACAGACTCACAAGATATTCAAGACAAATTAGGCATGAAATGACATGACGGTACTGCAATAGGAGGTTGCATCTCTGTATAATCAATAATAGAATGAAAATCAATAATACAATTTCATGCAAACTTGCATGAATGGAGACAATTCGAATTCACTAGATGTCATTCAAATTGAATGGATGGGTGTATCTTAACTGTCTGTTAGCCACACTGAACACACCAGTTAACCACTAATCTAGCCATAATTGACTCTGACTGAGTCCTAACTGAATCAGAGTGCAATGAATAACTGAGTCTAACTGGATGTAACTCAATCTGCATGTCAATCAGTAGTGGGGGCGCATCAGTAACTCCATTCAGCTCCGATGAAGTGAACTGCACTGATATTGGTCATCAGAAGTTGTTGGATGCACATCAGTAACTCCATTCAGTTCCGATGAAGTGAACTGCACTGATATTGGTCATCAGAAGTTGTTGGAGGTGCATTAACTCACTCCAGTTCACCCAAATCAGCCCAAAATAGACAATGATATGAGGGAGGCTCCTTTACAACTCAGCTTAACTTATTTTTAGGTGAAACAACAATCAGTTAGCTATTTGGTGCACTTATGACAGTCAGATCACCCCAAAATTGTTCCTTGATTGAATGAGGAATCCTAGTTAGCCTCCCTGATTGAAGGAGAAGGTTTAGTTGTCCTCGTTGGTTGAAAGAGGGTGTGGGTGTGCTCATGATGATGTCATGGTGTGCTCATTTGATGCCAATTCAAGTCAATTAACTTAGGATAGTGGATAATTAGGCCAAAATTGACCAAATAAGTGTGTATGTTGGGTAAATGACTCCAACACCCCCCTTAATCTATACTAAGGAGGTGTAAAATAAAATGCATGAAATTCTAGGGCCCCGAAACGAAGGCCATAGGTCACCCTATACAAAAATTAATGCTAACAAAGCTCAAAATAAAATGCTAAGTGAGGAAAGAGGGAAAACCCAATGGGAACAACCCCCCCCCCTCAAGATGACCATTGAAGAAGTAACTGATCACCCTGATGAACTCACCCCCAACAGTGAACGGAGGTAAGTGAAATTTTTCTCAATAAATATCTTGGTGAAGATATCTTCAATCTGCTCATCTGTAGGGCAGTATTGTAGAACTATGGTCCTGTCATGCACCAACTCCCTGATGTAGTGTATGTGTATCTCAACATGTTTGGTCCTCTTCCTAGTAATTGGATCTGTGGAGATCTTGATAGCACTTTTATTGTCACAAAATATGACTGTGGACAAATCACTACCAATCCCAAACTCTGAAAGAATTCCTTTCAACCAAACATCCTGGATGCAAGCATTCACTGCTCCCCTGTACTTGGCCTCTGCTGAAGACAATGCAATGGCAGCCGGATTTTTACTAGACCATAAAACGAGGCCACCAAAAAACATAATGACATACCCAAAAGTGGAATTCCAATCTATGGAATCCCCTACCCAATATGAATCAGTAAAACCGACCAACTCTAGCTCAGAATCTACAACATAGTGAATGTCATAGGATCTTGTGCCCTAAATGTACTGAAGGATCCTCTTGGCTGCCTTCCAGTGGAGCTCATGAGTCTACTGCATATATCTTGATACAACATTCATGACATAACAAATATCAATACGTGAATGTGTCAAGTAAAGCAAGCTACCGATCAGCTAGCGGTAAATTGTGGGATCCATGGGTGGAGTTGTTTTTCCTTCTTGAAGGCGCATTCCTGAGAGGAAAGGGAATGGTGTATCATTGCAATCATACATGTTAAACTTCACTAACAGGTCTACAATATATTTATACTGATTTATCACTATCCCGTCAAAGTCTTGTGCAATTTTAATCCCCAAAAATTGTTTCAGCAGGCCCAAATGACTCATCTCAAATGCATCATGGAGGGCAATTTTTATGAAAGCAATCGAAGAAAGTGTGCTTCCAGTTATAAAAATATCATCAAAATATAAGACATTTATAAGAATATTACCATCATACTTTTGAAAATACACATTCAGATCATATTTGCATCTTTGGAAGTTTTGTGAAAGCAGAAAGGCATCCATCTTGGCATACCATGATCTTGGGGCATGTTTCAACCCATATAATGACTTCTGCAATTTGCAAACCAAATAAGGATATGATATATATCCCTCAGTATGCTTCATGTATATTTTCTCATTCAGTTCTCCATGAATAAATTCACTCTTGACATCCATGTCATGCACCTCCCAGTGCTTGGATGCGACAATGGCCAAAACTAGCCTAATGGAGTCCATCTTTGCCACCGGTGCAAAGGTCTCATGATAGTCCACTCATTGGACCTGGGAGAACCCTTTTGAACCCATAATTTGATTATATTTTCATTTTGTTCCATTAGCACCAACCTTTTTCCGAAACACCCACTTGCATTGAACTAATTTCCTCCCAAGTGGAAGAGAAACTAGCTCCCAAGTAGCATTTTCTCGAAGAGAATTAAAATCTTCGTCCATAGAAGCTTGCCATCTCGGGTATTTCTGAAAATGGTAGTAGGAATTAGGATATGAACCAATCATTAAATAAGAGGTCTTGTATAGCAATGAATCATGACAATAGAGAGCAATACCTTCTCTTTGAAAATCAAACCGGGTTCTTCTTTGATCAGCAGGATTTCCAATGTTTTCCCCGACAGAAGAGAGTGTCTTTTGGCCCAAGTTGGGAGATGTGTTTGCAATTCAAAATCTGATTCCGAACCTGATATATATTTCTCACTAATATCAGATATCAGTTCTTCAAAATCATATCCTTCACTCCCACTTTCATCACCCAAATGATCAGCAGAACAGGAGGAAATTTTAGTAGAATTTTCTTCAACTAGTTCTACCTATTGGAGAGGCTCTTCAAATCAGACACTTCTTTCAATGAAAATTTGTTTGGTTCTGATATTCAGAAGCTTTAATCCCTTATATTCTTCTAGATATACAATGAAAAAACATTCAATACTTTGCAGTTTTAAATCTTTCCTCTTGTCATGTGGAATTCGAGCCCATGCAGTGGACCCAAAAACCTTGAAATTTGACATATCCGTCTTGTGTCCAAAATAGGCTTTGAAAGGAGTCTTTCCTTTCATGGAAGAGTGAGGTAATATGTTCTGAATTTGTGCAGAAAAATTCATGGCCTCATCCCATAAATTTGCATCCAAACTCTTGGCTTCCAGCATGCAGGTGGTCATCTCCTTGAGAGCCCGATTCTTTCTCTCCGCTACACCGTTCTGTTGGGAAGTGTAGGGAATGGAGTGTTGGATATTGATACCACTATCTGAAAATATTTGCAGAAATTCAGAACTGATATATTCCCATAAATATCAGATCTCAGAGATTTAATCTTTCTCCTAGAGGCATCCTCAACCAGTGCTTTCAACTCAATGAATTTTTCCAAAACTTCAGATTTTTTCTTGATGAAGAAAACCCAAGTGTATCTAGAAAAACCACCTATGAAGGTAAGTTACATACCGATATCCATTAATGGATGTGGTGGGAATAGTTCCACTGATATCAGAATGAATCAGCCACAAGATACTTGATGCACAGCTTTCCTTTTCCCGATCAAACTTGTGCTCAGGGTGCTTTCCCATAATACAACCTTTGGAAATTCCTTTGGAAGTTTTGATGGCTGGGAGGCCTTCAACCATGGAAGTTTTCTGAATTTTTTGTAAGTACTTGAAGTTCAAATGAAAGAATCTCTCATGCCATAGTCTACTGACCTCATTTCCATGAGTCAGAAGAGTCGTGGTCTTTGCATCCACCACAAACTGAGAAAACTCATAGGCTTTAGCATGATGGCTTGCTGATCCTGTTGCAACAAGTTTCCCTAATGCAATCTCAGTTATTTCTACATCATTTGGACTGAAAGTTACTTTCTTGGGAACTCTGATATGATTCATTTGATATACACTCAGGAGGTTGGAGGCCAAGGAGGGTACATACAGAACATCAAAAAAATTTCCATGTTCAAGATCTACAGTACCTTTTCCTTTCGAAACGATGGTAGAATCATCTCCCATGTGGATGGGAATGCTTTTGTCAGTGTCCAGGGATGAGAAGGAATCTCTACTTTCCATCATGTGATTTGAATATCCAGATTCTATGAGACTTAGCTTTGGGCTTCGAGGTGCTTGCCATGAGAGCATGTCCTCTTTCTTACTGGGTATCCTGATCTTGATTATCTCTCTTTCGAACACTCTCCGAAAGATTGATATTGTTTCTCTTGAGGAGATAATTCATCTCATCAATATTCTTCTTCATACAATAATGTTCAGGGTGGAATCCCTTCCGGCAATAGGAGCACTTGACTTTCTCTTTTCCTTGGTTTCCTTTGTTCTTGTGTTTCTTTGAGCCGGAAGACTCTTCTTGTTGCTGGTTCTTTTCTTTAGGATTTGGAGCATCAAATTTAGCCTTTTGATTCTCTTCTTTCCTTTTCCCTTCAAATATTTTGGCCCCGAAGCAAACAAAGATTAGTCTTTTGAGGATCTTAGGATCCCCATCCATACAAGCTTGTCATGCTCGTTTTTTAGGGTCTTGATGAAGGCATCAAGAGAAGGCATTTTCCAATTTTGGGTTGTTACCTTCCCAGTATGGAATGTTCAAACAAATACTGAATAATTCAGACCAAGTTTTGAGAGGATAGCTAGGATGAGATGGTCATCATCCTTCTCAACCTTGCACTGCTTTAACTGGAGCACCAAATGCTTGAATTTTGTGAAAAATTCATTCATAGTTCCGAAGCTGCCCGGATTCAGGGAAATCAACTCATTCTCAAGCTGATAGATCTATAGATCATCTTGTTTATCAAATAAGGAAGCGAGATGATCCCAAATCTCCTTCGAAGTCATCAATCCAAAGATGTGGAAAATAAGATCTTTGGAGATAGAAAACCACAGGAAACCATAAGCTTCATCCAGCTTATTCCAGTATTTTATCTTCTCTGCAACAGCATTAAGATTTGTTTCTGTGTTCATTGTGACCCGGTAGATTCCTTTTGAACGGAGCTGAATCTCCATATCCTCCTTCCATTGGTGGTAATTTAAAGAGGTAATGGGATCCAGAGAAGAATCCATGGAGCTATTGTAGCGAATGTAGTGAAGAACCTGTAAAACCCTGCAATCAATTATATGCATAAATGAATGGAAAACAAACATGACACTAGTAAGGAGGAGAGCATAAGGTATATGTTCACTCTGATGAATGGAAGCAAGGACAGTGCATAAGCTAATGACCCATGCAATATTACTCTTAAAATATGGAAACCATGCATGCCTTACATTCTAAATGATAAAAAATGATTGATTCCATCTAGAAGGAGCCAAGGTTGAAATTTTCACAAACTTTTCTTGCATCCCATGAAAATTGACATGATAATCCTAAAATTATGCTTTGATTATATGGGATGGTTTTCAAACTCAAACTTAAGTTATGGATGGCCTCCACAAAGGCCAAAATATTGGAGCAATATCATCTTCCCAACGTGTATTTACAGCAGCTAGACTTGATTTTTTCTGGTATTGATCACAACAAACCTTCCTTATTCACCTTGGCAATCATTACCACTTTATGGAGGAAAATCCATAATTAATTTTGGATACAACAAACTTGCGGGATACTTTAGACATTCAAGTGAAAAAATACATTAAATAAGCAACTACAAATAAAGTTGTGAGCATCTTCAGCCAGTCCTTAGTAAGAACAAAAATACCCAACATTGATACAATTCCTAAATTCAATTTGGATGATGGTAACCCTAGTACATTGACAACACTTATGATGGGATAAATTCGCCAAAACTCTTCTAATAAACTATCGGTGTAAATCATGCAACATAAGGGTCTTACTCGATCCAGTTGTTGTCATTTTGAACAGGGAAGGAGTTTTGTTTTCAACCTGTACCAACAATTTTTACCCTCATCTTTAATGTTTATGTGGATTAGTGAACATGGCATAGAAATGAGATGCACTATCTCACTCCCTTTATGTGAATTTTAGGGGAATTTCAGTTGTTTTTACTTGGTACCTCAACCCCAGCATAATTGAATACTATTTGGATCTGTTATGAGACAGATTGGCAGTGACAGGAAAGGAACTACTACAGAACAATTTTAGAGCTACTTTAGCTTTCAATAAGCCAACAATTAGGGGAGTTACACTCCGTTCCTCCATAACATGAGGGGCATCCTAGTTGTAAAATATCCTTGGCCAATTACAAGTATGAAAAAAAATGTCAAAGATTTTGAAATTGAAGAATCCAAGGTAATATTTAAGAGAGAAAGGGCACACAGTCCTACTACATTCCCAGAATTATACCATTGCTTTTGATGTTGCTTTACTCCCTAATTTTCTAAACTGCTCACTATGTGGATTTTCTTTCTTAACATACTTAATAAAAGGCACCAACCAATCATTATATGAGGTCTATTACCCCCATTTTGTTTGGGTGTCTATATGCGATCTTAATCATAGTCTTCAGGAGGTATTTTTTCCATGATGATGTTGATTAGAAGAAAAACCATGGATGTTGAGCGCATAACTAGAGGATTTGTTTTTTCAGTTCTAGGCACTGTAACATCCCTAAAAGGTCAAAATCTATGCAAATATCAGAGAAGAGAAGCATGGGTATAATTTTCAAGAGTTTTTGAGCTGGTTAACGTAAAACCAACACATTATAAACTTTGAAATTGAGCTGATATTGAATCACAGATGCCTAGCCCCAGGACTGCCAAATGTTATGTATTTATTCTTTCGGGTGTTTTATTATAAAATCCCTAGATTAGGAAGCAACTCGAACCTAACCTAGCAATTTCCAAATTACAGCGATAACAAAGATTTTCCAGAATTTATTCTATGATGTAATACCTTTTTACCAGCAATTTTTACCCTCATCTTTAATGTGTTGTAAATCCTTTATGTGGATTAGTGAACATCGTAGAGATATGAGATTCACCATCTCACTCCCTTTATGTGACTTTTAGGGGAATTTCAGCTGTTTTTACTTGTTACCTAAACCCCAACATAATTGAATACTATTTGGATATGTTCTGAGATAGATTGGCAGTGACAGGAAAGGAACTACTATAGAACAGCTTTAGAGCTACTTTAGCTTTCAATCAACCATCAATTAGGGGAGTTACACTCTTTTCCTCCATAACAAGAGGGGCATCCTAGTTGTAAAATATCCCAGGCCAATTACAAGTCTAAAAAACAATGTCAAAGAGTTTGAAATGGAAGCATCCAAGGCACTATTTAAGAGAGAAAGGGCACACAGTCCTACTACAGTCCTACTACATTCCCAGAATTATACCATTGCTTTTGTTGTTGCTTTATTCCCTAATTTTTTGACTGCTCACTGTGTGGATTTTCTTGCTTAACATACTTAATAAAAGGCACCAACCAATCATTATATGAGGTCTATTACCCCCATTTTGTATGGGTGTCTGTATGTGATCTTAATCATAGTCTTCAGGAGGTAATTTTTCTATGATGATGTTGATTAGAAGAAAAACCATGGATGTTGAGCGCATAAGAGGCTTTGTTTTTTCGGTTCTGGGCACTGTAACATCCCTAAAAGGTCAAAATCTATGCAAATATCATAAAAGAGAAGCATGGGTACAATTTTCATGAGTTTTTGAGTTGGTTAACATAAAACCAAAACATTCTAAACTTCAAAATCGAACTGATATTGAATCACAGACGCCTAGCCCTGGGACTGCAAAATGCTATGTATTTCTTCTTTCAGGTTTTTTATTATAAAATACCTAGATTAGGAAGCCACTCGAACCTAACCCAGCAATTTCCAAATTGCAATGACAACAGAGATTTTCCAAAATTTATTTTGTGTTGTAATGCCTTTTTACCAACAACCTTTACCCTCATCTTTAATGTGTTGTAATGCCTTTATGTGGATTAGTGAACATGGAAGAGATATGAGATGCACTATCTCACTCCCTTATGTGACTTTTAGGGTAATTTCAGTTCCTAGATATTCCTATAACACCGAAACACTCTATGATATTGATTGTTTCCTACGAATTTTTCAACATTGTTTGTACTTTGATCAGCAAGCTCATGAATCCATACAATACGGAATTGAAGAGAGGGATTGCATTGCCTCACCCTCCCTCACTCCCTTGACAAAAATTGGGAAGCTTGTGGATGATTTTCTTGCATATGTGGCTCCATATGTGAATCCCATGCGTGATAAATTTAAGTCATTAGCATAATATGCTCCTAATTATGCAAGGCTATATAATGATGGTTTATACAAAGCCATAGATTCCTTCTTGAAGGTATGTACTGAATTTCTTTGTGGGTACCATGGGATACATATATACTAGTTTTTAATTGTATTGGTGTATTATAAAGAGAGAAAAATTGAAAAGGAATTGCATAGACAATTTTGTAGTGTAGCTCATAAAAATTTATCTCCTAAAAGCGGGGAACCAAATTGTCACAAAGGTCTTTGTTGTTCTCCATTGCTTTCTTTTTTTTAAACCCTCCTATCTCATTCGATAAATTAATTTATGCAATCTATGATGCCCCAAAACCTCCTTTGAATCGCCTTTTTATGGATTCTATTCTCTACATTAATACAAAAAGACATGTTATCTTCTTGAATGCGTCATGGCTTCTGCGACATCATTCTGACAAGTAACAATCTTCCCAAGTGTGACTACGCAAGATGTTTGTAGTTCAAAATTTTATAGGCCATTCACTGACTTTAGTCATATATGGATATTAATATAATCTCTCTTTATTTCAAATCTCATTTTTATAAATTCATATTTAGCTAAAATTTAGTAGATTGTTTCTTTCAAAACCCATTTTTGCATCCAATCGGTGACAAATGCTATGACTTCGTGATAATTTTTGTTTCTCTACATTAATAACTCTAAGAGTTAAGTCATTGTTCTTTCTATCTTGCTATATTTTCAGGAACATCCTTGGCTTACAGAAACTAAACATGAGACACTTTGCAGTATCATGGACTATCAAAAACTCACTTTGGAAGTGTGTACACATGCATCCCAAAATGAACTCTTTCCTTTGACAGTTGTTGTGCAAGTTCTCTTCTTTGAGAAACTCCAACTAAGGAATTCCATTACCGAATCATAAATTGTTGCAGATACTGTTCATCTATCATGTCCTTCCTGATTAAGCATGTTGTTAGGCTATGGAACCTTGGGCCTTCTTGTGCTAGATGGAGATGGTTGGAATGGACCCCTTAGAGAGATACAATTAAGTCTACAGTAAATGACCTAGAAAGAGATTATTCTTCCATGAGACAGAAAATACAGAGGCTTAATAAACCTAAGGAAGAATTAAGTATCTAGGCTTTTAATTTCATGTCAAATTTTGGCTACAAAATCAAGTCTCAAGTGTATGACTCTCAAGAAAGGACTATTGTTTCTTGTCAAAATTTGGATGGAAGAAGCATAGAAGCTACAAGGATCTCTAGACATCAGCACATCTCTTCAACTACATAACCTCTACCTCAACCAACCAACATTGCTTTTACGTAGAAGAAATTTGTATCCAAAATCCTAGATAATCCTTGTCAAACATTGTTCATTTATCCAACATCTAATTCATTATCAATAAATTTGGCCTGGCTTTGCTCGAGTTTCTGATTCATACATATTCTTGATTGTTGTATGATGTTTCTATTTCCCAAGTTTGAAGTTATTTATTACACTAAGAAAGTCTAAATCCATGCATGTTGAGGACTTAGATACAAGAATGATAATTTTATGCTTGTAGTTATAGGCCCCGTGGATATGTTGGGAGATTTTATGGGTTTTATATAAGACAGGTGTTCAAATTGAGCATTGCAACTCTAAAATGAGGTGTGCACTGTGAATCTGGCACCCTAAATGCATAGGATCTATTATAATATTTTACAATCATATTCCTAAACATGTATGTCTAATAGCCATTCTTGTATCAAGAATGCCCTTATAATTTCAAACCAACTAACAAATTGGTAACTAAATGATCCAATAGCCATCACCTATACCAAAATTGACTCAATTAGTGTGACACCATACATGAAAAAATCATGTCCATACCATATTATTGTGCAACCATAATAATAAGCTATTAACACATTAAATACAAAGTGAACACTTTGCAAATCAATTCACCAATGCCCAAATATTTTTCATTCCATCCACTTTTTCCTATAACACTCCCTATGATCCCCAGGTGTAGTCTAGGTAAGGATGAAACCTATGCTTTATCAATACATCAAATATTATTGAATGAGAGCCATAAAACATAACACAATTTATGTCATAAGTCATTTTAGATCAACATCTACAAAGGAATTCACAAAAATCCTCCAAAGGGATGACACTCCTAGAAGACAAGCCCTACAGGGATGAAATGATAAACCATAGCCATTAAATCCATCAAAACATCTCCACACGTCTGATAGAGTATGATGGAGGGACTGTTTTAAGCCTGATGCACATAGATATGCTTAGAATTGTTGCTTCCATGACCTCAATATTGCCTAGATTCAAAGTTTAGGGCTGCATACTATTGTTCTAAGGCACAAAATGCACCCAGATCTTACAACGATGGTTACTAGAAGGATGATACAAGTCAATGTATGTCTATATTTCATGTTTAGGACTATTTATACCTATTTTCTCCATTAATTTTGTCAAAGAGCTAAAAATTAGGGATGCAAAATGCATATAATTCACCCATAATTAACTCAAAAATGCCTAGATATTTTTTTATGGTTGTTTACAATATGTTTTTTTAATGGATGTTTACACCCTCCTTACTGTCAAACATTTCCTTTTGAGGTTTGAAATTTACCCATATTTGTATTTTATCCTTTAGGTCCTTTTATACCTTGTTTCATGACAAAAAAACACCCAAAATGTTGTTTTAAAGGCGGGTTGGGGCTATGACATGCCCAAACCATTGATTAGATGTTGCATGGGATCTAAAATTCATACAAAATGTCAGTAAACTAGCTGAAATTACTGATTTTCCATGGATCTTCCCCACTCATGCCTAGATTTGAGAATAAGGTCCTTATGCTACTCACCAGTGTTGTTATAAGGGTGTGAAAGGTCCCAAACTGCCCAGAAATTACCACAAAGTTGTTCTAGGCACATATATTCCCAATAACTACACCTAGAATCAAAGGTTTGGGGTTGTTTAGGGCTGGATGATGACATGATAATCCCCAAATGTGTTCAAAATTATTTATGGTTGTTGTTTGATGTTATTTTTGGATTGTTACATTATGAGGTATGCTCAAAACACGGGGGGTTCACTAGCAAGGCAATATCATATCATGCCCATTCATATTGGGGATTTGAATACTCTTAAAAATATAAAAAATATATTTCCTCGTATTAAGGGGTCAATGGGGGTATTTAATTTGACATAGTAATATAAATATTGGGGGTTATTTATTTGGGTGGGATGAGGAATAAAATACAAATCATGGGAAAGATTCAAATATATAACTTAATCTTTATACAATTGGAGGTCTTCCAGAAATACCTATCTTCCCACCAATTCCTCCTATATGCCACACAAGTCTGTGCCTTATCGAATTCCTCATCGAATCCACTCAGTGACCTAGTCCTAGAGAACAAGAACAAATACAAAATATTTTGGCTTGGGATGCTAATAACCATGCTCCCCTAGCACGGATTACAGGTTTCAACTATA
>LPNX010112955.1:196022-263890 GCA_001517045.1 Pseudotsuga menziesii
ATATTCATGTGAAATAGAAGTTTATGAAATGTTAAGTAAAGTTAAATGTAGAAAGTGATTGTATATAAGATGGTCAATTAAGGTAAAGGAAATTTATAACAATGGATAAGAAATATTTCATTAAGACTTATCTTTTTTAATGGATTGTTTCAATTTTTTTAAACATGTTTAAAATTTTCTTAATACATTTTCCCCATGAATCTGTTGATGTAATTGTAACTTCGGAATGTATTCACTTGTATTTCTTATGTATTGTACCCTGATGTTTATTCCGGGATGTGTCTGTAATGTAATTGAGTCATGTCATGCCCTGATGTTCCGATCGGGAGTTTCTATAATGTAATCAAGTCATGTCAAGTCAATGTGGGTAACCCTCCTATTGTTCAAGGGTTAAATTCCTTGCAGTTCTGGGGCACTAGGGTTGTTAGACTCACCTAGTGAAGTCAGCCCTAGTAGGGTTTAGTCAAGTCAGGAATTAGTATAAATAGATAGCTAGCCTCTCTATTTAACACACACTCACTCACACTCATTTGTAGCGCATAGCTAAGGAAGAAGAAGACACTGGGGCTAGGAAGAAAGAAGGTCACTGCTGTCAAGAGATCATCTTACTGTTTTGGGTTTTACTTTTGGTGCCAATTCTATCTCTAAGGAAGTTGCGAGGTTTTCTTCATTTATGGTTTCCTTGAGGAAAAACATTTTTTTCATTATCTCTTGTGTTTGATTGATGTGCTTGTTATTCTCTTAGTTAAATATCCTACTAAAATGCTAGCTTAATGTTAAAAATCTAACATGGTATCAGAGCTAACCTGAAGAAGACACTATGCAGCTGCGGGAACTAGGGATTCCTACTTTGTGGATCTCTCTCCACAGATTTTCAGCAAAAGAAGGTTGGAATAACTCTCCTCCCTAGGGCGCATCTTTCTGTCGAAGCAGAATCCAATTCTGAGGTTTTTTAGTTTTGGACCCGACACTGCTTCCGGAAATTAGGGATTTTCACAGAAGTGGAATTTTTCAATGAGCCCAAGTTTGGATTGATCTCCTCCAAAAAAGCAAAACCCTAATCTGCTCCTGAACCAGCACTGCAGAATTTCAGCTCCAAATCCAGATCCGACATCTTGACCTGGTAAGATCTAAATCTTTTGTATTTCCATTTGAGGTTCTCAGTTAATATGTCTCATCATACCAAGCTTGATGAAAATCTTGAGGGAGCTGATAACTTCTGAGCCTGGAAGTATAGGATCTCCCTGGTTCTGGAAGAAAATGAGTTGGACTCCTATATCCATGAGGAGGTTACAGTTCCAGAGGGAGATGAGGCTAAGGCCTTACATAAGAAGAATTTGGTTATGGAAAAGAGGATTATTGCTGATTCAATCAAGGATCGCCTCATACCACAGGTGTCCTCCCTCGAGACACCTAAAGCTATGTTTGATGCCCTAACCAAATTGTTTCAAGGGAACAACATCAATCGGAAGATGACTCTAAGGAACCAGCTGAAGAATGTAAAGATCCAGAATGAGGAGACCATCCAATCATACTTCGCAAGGGTCTCCCAGATCAAAGAGTAGCTGGAAGCAGTAGATGAAGAAGTGGAGAATGCATAAATTGTGATGACAACCTTGAATGGTCTCCCTAGGTCATGGGATTCTTTCATCCAAGGAATCTGTGCTAGGAAGAAATTAGTCAAGTTCAGTAGACTGTGGGAAGAATGTTCTCAAGAAGAAGCTCAAATAGAAGCTTGAGAAGAAAATATGGGAAGTGAAGATCAAGCTCTCATAGTACACTCCAAGAAAGGAAGAAGGGAAAATCATCATCACCAAGGTAAGTATTTTCATTAGAAAAATCCATCCAAACTCAGATGTTATACATGCGATAAAATAGGACACTTTGCTAGAAATTGCCCATGAATAAGAATGGATCCAAGAAGAAGAAGAACTCAAAAAGAAGACATCATGCTCACACTACTAAGGATGATGATCCTCCCAGGAAAAAAGTAAAACAAGAAAGTGAAGACTCTTTAAGTGAAGAAGAATATGTTCTGATCTTCGCTCTCATGGGAGCTGTCACTCATGGAAGCAAAGATTGGCTTATTGACAGTGAGGCTTCCAAACACATGACAAGTTTTAAGGAATATTTTGAGAAACTATCCAAACATAATTCACCCCATAAGGTGAAACTTGGGGATGAATACCAATATCCCATAAAAGGTAGTGGTGAATCCTCCTACAAGCTAGACTCTGGAAAGTCTATGAAAATGAAGGATGTCTTGTTTTTACCAGGACTAAAGAAGAATCTTCTATCCATATCGGCACTGGATTCAAAAGGCATGAGGGTTGCATTTGTAGAAGGCCAAGTCCTCATGTGGTCAAGAGGAAAGACTATTGATGATGCAATAGTAATTGGAGAACAAGAAGGAGGATTATACAAATTGAAGGGCCATCCATAACAAGCTTTGGTCCATGACACAGTAGAGCCAAATGAACTTTGGCACAGAAGGATTGCACATGTGCACTACAAAGCACTACCACTTGCAAGAAAATTTGTTGAAGGTCTTCCAGAAATTCAAGCAAAACATGATGGAGTCTGCAAAGGATGTGCGAAAGGAAAGAATACAAAGAAGACATTTCCAAGTAGTGAGAGCAAGGCAAAAGGAATCTTGGAAATCATCCTCTCCGATGTATGTGGACCAATGTCATCAAGTTCACTAAGTGGGTATGTATACTATGTTTCTTTTATTGATGACTTTTCTAGGAAGACATGGATTTACTTCATGAAGAACAAAGATGAATTTTTTAGCAAGTTAAAGGAATTCAAATCCTTGATCGAGAACCACACAGAAAAGAAGATCAAGACCTTTCGATCAAATAATGGTGGATAATTCACATCAAATGAATTCAAAGACTTATGCAAAGAATCGGGGATTAAGAGGGAGTTATCCACTCCATATAATCCACAAAAGAATGGGGTTGCAGAAAGGAAGAATAGAACTACCATGGAAGCTACAAGAGCAATGCTTCATGATCAAGATCTTCCCATGCATCTATGGGCAGAGGCTGCCAGAACAGCGGTGTATGTACAGAACCATACTCCACATAGAGTACTCAAGAACAAGACACCTGAATAAGTCTTTTCCAGCAAGAAACCAGAAGTCAGCCATCTCAGAATATTCAGTTGTCCAATGTACATACACATTCCGAAATAAAAGAGGACAAAGTTAGATCCTTCAGGAAAGAAGGGTATATTTGTGGGATACTCTGAAAGCTTGAAGGCTTACAGAATATACTTCCCATGATTCAAGAAGATCGACATCAGTAGGGATGTAACATTTGACGAAGACTCAGCTTACAACAAATCCAGAAAGAGACTTGCTGAAGATCCTGAAGAAGCAGAAGTACCCAGAATTCATGATACAACCATGAATGAAGAAACTCAAGAAGAAGATCAAGAATTTGAAGAACCTCAAGAACCTGTAGATCCACCTCAAGAGAATAATCCCCAAAAGAGGAAACCTACTTGGGTACGAGAAGCTATCCAAGGTGCGGAAAGATATGGGGCTCCAGAAGAGAATCACAAAGAAAGAAAGAGAACTAGATCCTGGTCCGGGTATGTAGCTTTACTATGTGACTTTATCAATAAAGAACCTTCCAATTATGAAGAAGTTGCAGAAAGGAAAGAATGGAAGGATTCTATGATCGAAGAGTATCAATCGATCATGAAGAATTATGTTTGGGATGTTGTCCCAAGACCAGAAGGGAAGTCTGTTGTAACTTCCAAATGGATCTACAAGATCAAGCATGCTGCAGATGGTAGCATAGAGAAATATAAAGCAAGATTCGTGGCTCGTGGTTTCTCACAGAAAGAAGGAATAGATTATGAAGAAACCTTTGCACCTGTATCCAGATACACTTCCATCATATCAGTACTTGCTTCGGCTACGGTGATGAAATGGAAGATACACCAAATGGATGTCAAGACTGCTTTCCTGAATGGTGTAGTGGAAGAGGAAGTGTATGTAGTGCAGCCACTCGGTTTTGAGACACATGACAGGGAGTCTCATGTGTGTAGATGGAATAAAGCATTGTACGGTTTGAAATAGGCACCCAAGACATGGTACAGCAGAATTGACAGCTTTCTATCTATTTTGGGATTTACCAAAAGTAAAGCAGATTCCAACCTTTACTACAAGGTTGAAGATGGAAACCCAGTGATGCTCCTATTGTATGTAGATGATCTATTTGTAATAGGTATGGATGGGTTGATTACTGATACGAAGAGAAAACTTGCTGCCGAGTTCGAAATGAAGGACTTGGGTATGATGCACTATTTTCTAGGCATGGAGGTGTGGCAGAATGAAGTAGAGATCCTGAAGAGGTTCGGCATGATGGACTGCAAGTCAATGACCACACCTATGGCATCGAACCTGAAGCTATTGAGTGATGCTTCATCAGAAGCAATTGATGCTACGATGTATCATCAGATGTTTGGGTCCTTAATGTACCTAATAAACACGAGACCAGACATTTGCTTTGTTGTGAACACCTTGAGCCAGTTTCTGACAGATCTGAGACATGTTCACTTGATTGTTGTAAAGCATATTTTGAGGTACCTAAGGGATACAATTGATTATGGGATCAAGTATGAGGTGAATCAGAAGATTAACCTAGAGGGTTATGTTGATTCATATTGGGCAAGCAATGTTATCGATAGGAAGAGCACTTCAGGGTGCTGCTTTAGTATGGGATCGGGAGTGATCTCTTGGTTTAGCAGGAAGCAATCCTGTGTGGCACTGAGTACAACTAAAGCAGAGTATGTCGTAGCTTGTTCAGCTAGTTGTGAGGTAGTATGGCTGAGGAAGCTACTGTCTGATTTATTTGATCTCCAAATGGATGCTACTTGTATACATTGTGACAACCAGAGTTGTGTGAAGTTGTCGGAGAACCCGGTGTTCCATGACAAGTCGAAGCATATCGAGTTCAAGTATCACTATATCAGGGATATGGTGTAGAGGGGAGCAGTGAAGCTCCAATATGTTGTGACAGATGACCAGATAGCCAATGTGTTGACAAAGGCATTGGCTAGGGTGAAGTTTGAGTACTTCAGGGAGAAGCTTGGTGTTCTCCAGATCAAGGTTCCCTCCAAAGGGAAATGATGAGACCTAGAGCCATTCTGACATGGTGAGAGGATTGGTTCCTTCCATGGTCAGATGTAAGGGCTGATCCATTCTGCCATGGTGAGAGGATTGGTTCCTTCCATGTCAGATATGAGTGCTAAGCCATTCTGATGTGACTATAGGATTGGTTCCTACATGATCAGATATAAGTGTTGAATTCCATTCTCTGGGAGAATGGAGGCACCTGGTCGGTTACCAGGAATCCTCAGCCTGGGGCTGAGAGCCCTTCTGACATGCATGCTGGATTGGTTCCTCGCATGGGAAGATGTAAGTGCAGAGCCCTTTCGACATGTAGGTTGGATTGGTTCCTCACATGGTCAAATGTAAGTGCAGAGCCCTTTCAACATGTAGGTTGGATTGGTTCCTCACATGGTCAAATGTAAGTGCAGAGCCCTTCTGACATGTATGCTAGATTGGTTCCTCACATGGGAAGATGTAAGTGCAGAGCCCTTTCGACATGTAGGTTGGATTGGTTCCTTGCATGGTCGAATGTAAGTGCAGAGCCCTTTTGACATGTAGGTTGGATTGGTTCCTCACATGGTCGAATGTAAGTGCAGATCCTTTTTGACATGTATGTTGGATTGGTTCCTCGCATGGTAAAATGTGAGTGCTGGGCCTTTCTGACAGGGTTGTGGGATGTGTTCCCACATGGTCAGATGTGAGTGATGGGCGTGCCTTTCTGATATGATTATAGGATTGGTTCCTACATGATCAGATATAAGTGTTGGGCGGGCCATTCTGACTTAGGGTCAGATATACGTGCTGGAAGAAGACCTACATGGAGGCTAGGCCTACAACCAGCATGAAAAAGGGATGGCTCTGTAGAACGTCCTATGACGAGAAGAATCAAGAGATTGCACCTGTGATGATGATCCAGCAGAGATGTTCCAAACCAGAGATGATCCAGATCCAGTGATGATCCAGATCCAGTGATGATGATCCAAATCGAGTGATGATACAGATCCAAATGAAGATGACTTGAAGATGAAGATGACTTGAAGATAGATATGACTTGAAGGTGAATATGATGAGGACTCAATGATGATCTAGATGATACAGAGAAGAAGACTTGTGCTGATAAATTGTGTCGAGAGAATACCTTCCTAGTTAAGAGGGAGTGTTGATGTAATTGTAACTTCGGAATGTATTCACTTGTATTTCTTATGTATTGTACCCCGATGTTTATTCTGGGATGTGTCTGTAATGTAATTGAGTCATGTCATGCCCTGATGTTTCGATCAAGAGTTTCTATAATGTAATCAATTCATGTCAAGTCAATGTGGGTAACCCTCCTATTGTTCAAGGGTTAAAGTCCCCGCAGTTCCTGGGCACTAGGGTTATTAGACTCACCTAGTGAATTCGGGCCTAGTAGGGTTTAGTCAAGTCAGGAATTAGTATAAATAGAGAGATAGCCTCTCTATTTAACACACACCCACTCACACTCAGTTGTAGTGCATAGCTGAGGAAGAAGAAGACATTGGGGCTAGGAAGAAAGAAGGTTACTGCTGTCGGGAGATCATCTTACTGTTTTGGGTTTTACTTTTGGTGTTGATTCTATCTCTGAGAAAGTTGTAGGGTTTTCTCCATTTCTGGTTTCCCCGAGGAAAAACACTGTGGTCATTGTCTCTTGTGTTTGATTTTTGTTCTTGTTATTCTCTCAGTTAAAGATCCTAATAAAATGCTAGCTTAATGTTAAAAATCTAACAGAATCAATACTATTTCTTTGATGTAGTTTATTCTTAGTGAAAATCAAGTGTTTTCTCACATCTTGTCTCAACAAATAAAATACAATGAAATGTAGGTAAGTCCATCCATAAAAGGGTTTCAATTTTACATTTTTTATGGAGTTTAATTTATTAAGCTTATAGAAAACATGATCTCTCTATGGATATACTTGTATTTACATGATATAAAATTGGTAGATTGGCATATTAATATCTGAAACATCTGCAATCCCCATATTTTCTAAGCATTAGACTAAGAATTAGACTATATGTATTTTACATTCTTTATTACATTGACCTTTTGACTGAGTCTCCTTTTACGTATTTTTCCTTCCCCTTTTCTATTTCACTGGGTCTTCCACTATCCAATGCTACAAATTGATTAGTCACCCATGCAATCTTATGGGATCATTATTTGCATTAAAATATTATTTTATTTAACATTTTGTTTTCTTATACTAAGATTTATTAGGTCTCATGTTAGTTAAAACTTGACAATATGATATAATGGGGGTATTAATAATGGGTTGATAAAATTGGATACCTACAATATATGGTGAAACTAACGATCTTCTTAATTGGAAAGGTGTATTGCGAGGGGGGTTCAACAATACGATTTTAGTAGGAATTTTTCAATATTTAGTGAAATTAGGGATATTATTTAATATCATGTGAATAGTCATTCTATGTAACAACTTCACTTAGTGAATTCCCCGTGGCTCAAAGAGCATTACTTGTGCTCATATATTTGCTTTGTGCATGTACTAGAGCGTGTGTGTGTGTGTGTGTGTGTGTGTGTGTGTGTGTGTGTGTAGTATGCATAGTATAATGTAACATGTTATTTACATAGAGATATAGAGATGGGAGAGAGTATACCATATAAAATCTACAGATATCCAAAATGTATTTATTCATTATTACTTTGTGTCATGTACAGTGGAATGATCATAATCAAGGAAACTGAGTGTCTACCTGGGTGGCATAATATTATTCTTTTTAAATTCCAAATTGAGGTCGATTGGATGAACGTACTTGCAGTTGGGGCATCAAGGAAAATCCTTTTAAAACATCACAAACATGTGACACTGTGCACAGGCCACTGCAATAATATGTGCACTACTTTTCATTACATAGATCAGACAAATTATTTCCTCCGGTTGCAAGTACTTTTCCTTATGTTTATGCTTCCATATCTAACTTATTTCTAGAATATTCCTTTGGAGTTCCAAGTTCATAAGGTGAAAACCATAAATTGGAATTATTTCTCTTGGATCATGCCAATTATCTGATTTTGCAGCTGAATTATAATTAAATGTTTTCCTTGGCTGTAATCATTGATGAATTCAATCACTAACAAAAGAAACCATTAATATAAGAGAAACACAATTTGTAATCAAGAAAAAACTAGAAGAATCAAACAAACCTGAAGATGAATTCAATGACAAAAACATCCAAAAAACCATGAATAAAAGGGAAACACAATATGTAATCAAGAAAAAAAATGGAGGAAACAAACCTAAAGATCTAAACATTGTCGACATTCTATAGCAGGTGGAAACTCAACATGAAGCTCAATACCAATACTTGTCAGTTTCAATTATGTCCATCGACGCCAATCTCATCACCATGTTTAGAATTTATTGAATTCCAACTCCATTTTCTCTTCTTAGATATGTATTCAAACATATTCTTAGATCCTACAAGCCTCTAACACTAAACCTTGCAAAAATACAGGGTTTCAAGGGGTCGACTAGGGTTTAAAGGAAAACAACCACATGTTGGGGAGAGAAAATATAAATCGATCTAAGCTACAAATTCATGTGAGAATTATGAAGGACTCTCATCTTATATAGAGAAACGTTGGTGAAAGTTTGAGGTGTATATTAACTCTAGGAGAGACATCTGTACTGACTGTCATTGAATATTGCACAATCTCTCTTAAATATGGAAGGAAATATTAAAAGCCTTGGAAGTTTATTTGCAAATTAAATTGCTTATACAGTTATGTCATAATGTTCCATAACTCCCAAGTCGTGGAAACAAAATGAGAAGTCAGCACATTTCCATTCAATAGTGAAATACTCTCTCACAATCCTTAAACAATGTCTAGTTTATTTTATTCATGGATTTTCAAAGGTAAAATGTGTACTATTAGAAGACAAAACTATGAATATATGGAGTACATAAAATCGATGACATATTGGATGGTGTATTAAGTATATAGCCAATCTAGAATGTTCAATTTCCCCAAGCATACATTGTCAATTCAGCCTATGTTGTTTTCCCTTGGTAATGTACTTCAACAGAGAGGAGGAGGGAACTTGTAATATCTCATTGTTGTTTCATTATTAACTCATCGTATACAATATTAATTTTTTACTCAGTCAATGCAGTTTGTTAACTCATCCAATGCAGTTTGTCTGAAGTGTTGTATCTCAACGGATGAGACTAGTTGCAATATCTCTCTGGTTATTTTGATGGAAAAATACCCCTCAGCCTTAGCCATAGCATTTAAGTTACGATGGACAACACAAGATTAACAAAGGGGAATTCTAGTTCAAATAATGCAGATATTGGTCTTTCATGATGGAAAAATCAGTAACTTAATACTTGTATATTCGGACTTCTTTTATTTTAAATAAATTTTAAAGGTGAAAATGCTAACATTCATTATTTATTGTAAATTCCTCAGGAATCATAATACTTGTTTTGATTGAAATCCTTTTGCACAAAATGAAAATGAATTAGCAAGGGTTTCCATGCTTTCCTTCTTGATGAAATGGTCGGAGCATTAGTTAAATGAATCCAAAAGGAGGGAAAATTATAGAACTCCTATTTTAATCTAAATTATCGGATTTCATTGTCGTTTCCTAGAAATTATAGATACTCTCACACAAATTGTCACCCATATAAAAAAGTCCTGGTACATAGCTAAATTAGCATTATATTCATTATTTGATGGATTTATTGTTTTCATGAATCAATTTGGTTATTAGGTAGAATAAAACTTTGGAAAAAACCAAGAAAAATAGCTCATTTATAAACAATTTTAAAACATATATATTTTTAATGCCAAGTGGTGAGTTTTGTTAGAAGGATTAGGATTCAATTTCCCAAGCATATGTTGCCATGTTAATGTACCTTATTGTACACTATCATGTCATATTTCAATGTTAACTCGTCCTATATAGCTCTCCCTTTATAGTGTATTATTGTATCATTGTGATATCTCACTATTAACTCAGCCTATGTTGTTCGTCCTCTATAGTGTACACGGGGGCTTCACTTGTTGACCAATATCCTATCACGTTAGTTCATATTGTGGGTTTTAAAATTATCAAAAATTGAACCAATATATTGCAGGTATTNTAAGGGTATGAGTTTGGGTCAATATCTCTGGAAATTAAGGGTATTCTTTAATATCCCATGATCTCACGTGCTATGTGACAAGTTCACTAAGTGAAGTCCCCGTGATAGTGTATCTCAATAGAGGATGCAGGAATCTTGTGATATCTCATTGTTAACTTAGCCTAGGTAATGTATATAAATGGAGGAAGGAATCTTGTGATATTTCATCGTTAACTTGGCCAAAGTATTTTGGCCTAGGTACTGTATCTCAATGGAAGAGGTTAAATGAAAGTCTCCTAAATGATTTTGAAACAAACGATATTCCTTAACCATGGGATTTAAGTTGAATATAGATGCCATCAAGTTAACAAAAGGGGGAGATCTAGTGAAAATAATGCAGATATTAGTTCTTTCATGTTAAAAAACTCAACATACCCAATTGAATCTTATGTTCTTTTATGAAAAAAAGTTGTATAGAATTTTACCTTTTGTGTAGCTAGCTTAAGATAGGAAGAATAGGGGAATGGTGAAATCATTTATGGTTAGTTTATCGTTCCAGTTATCGATTGTATAAGATGGGTTTCTTCACAAATATATCAAATACATCAATATTGTTTGTCATTATTTCTATGCTATTGTGATTTGTTGCTAGTAAGCTTGTTCATCCTTATTTCAAGAATAAATTTGATTACTGAAACTCTAATATCATTTCACCAGTTTTCTTTGCCATCACTAGCAACACTCCATTTTTAAGACTAAATAACAGAGAAAGGAGTCAGTATCAATTTGATAGTCCATTTGGAGTGGACCATAGGTCTGGAGGTAGACAAAACAATATCGCAAATGATGGCCAACCAACAATAGGTCCATATATTGTTTGCAATATTGGTCTTTCATTGGGGATCAAGCTCAGTTCCTCACTTGTCATAAGCTAAATAAGGCATCTAGTTTCCCTTGTAAACCCTCTAGAGTGGAGGGAAAGTGTACCACATTGTCAGCAAACAGTGGAATGGATATCATTGACACCCGAAATGTTAGGATATTTTTTACCTCTTAGTAGCTCATGGATGAGTTGGGGTTTTAGTGAAATAT
This sequence comes from Pseudotsuga menziesii, assembly GCA_001517045.1. NCBI lineage: Eukaryota > Viridiplantae > Streptophyta > Pinopsida > Pinales > Pinaceae > Pseudotsuga > Pseudotsuga menziesii. The sequence continues at coordinate 207,354 of LPNX010112955.1, forward strand.
GGATTGATGGGATGGATTCAATTCTATGTGGTTCTTGATTTCCCACTTTCGTGATAATTATCATTTATCTTGGAGTGAATGTATTGGTTCAATCTACTTATGAGGTTTACAAACTTGGCACTAAAGGGATTAAGACAAACGTTTGAAAGCATTGAAGAAGACATGTTTACTAATTTTGCATGGGTGAAGTCTAGGGCATGGATCAAGGTAATATTATTACATTCCTGGGTTCTAAAATTTCACTGACAATAAAAGTTAGCCACCATATCACCTATTTATATGCAGAACACAGGTATTTTAGTGAACAGACTTGATTGATTGATCACTTTAAAATAACCCTTTAATTCAGTCTCAACAGTCAAGATACTTGCAAGGTTGTATGACAACATTTGAGCACATATATTGGTGGTGTAGAATATTCATAGGTATGCATTTCTAAGTAGTTTGATATCTTATAACAACGGTCCTTTAGGACTCTTAATGATTCCTCATTTTAGACTATGTTTCATCCCTAAAGTGGAGATCAAACCATGCTTCAAGGATATTGTGTATGTAGCGGGTTTAAGCCATTTTTGTGCAAGAAAACCCTAGAATACTAATGGAAGCCTAGGAGTAGCAGTCAAAGATAGATTTTGAACCAATAATACCCCTTTTCTAGTGCATGATACATATTTATTTGAGAAGACTATTGATTATAACATGGTTTAATATCTCCCAAAAATTGTGATTTATTAGTTGGCTCTACTGCGACAACATTACTGACACCCTTTGATCCTTTATGCAATATAGCTGCATTTTGACCAACATATGTTAATTTCCGATAATATGTAAATAATCAGGTGCCCATTCCATCATTTCCCAATATTAGAGGCATTTCCTCACAGTACCTATGAATATTATAAATTCAACAGTGAGATCCACATTATAAATAATATTAAGAAGACAATAATGATCTATAAATTTACTACTTATGAACTATTAGTAATATTTTGAGGATAAATTACCACCCATATTTTGAGGATAAATTACCACCCAATAATTAGAGAAGGTTGAACCCAACAATGAGGCAGGAAACTATGTATAAGGAAGGAATGCACACTTACTAAACTGGGAATTCTAATGGGTTTTCATAATATTATTCATAATCTTTCCAAAGTTCCCCTGGAGGAATTTTAGGAAAGTTTGACCACAAGGAAGCAGTGGATGCCAACTAACTATTGTGGGACCTAGGAATTTAACCAAAATGATTAAATTTTATATCCTAAGTATGGGAATGTGTTTTGATTATTATAACACCCCTTATTAATCCTAACTTATGTAATATCATAAATATATCAGATATATAGGTCCTAGAAAAAGTCTTAGTATCCCTTTACATATTGCTTTCCCATACAAAACAAGGAAAGAGGCAAAACCACAAAGGGGAAAATCCTCCCTTAAACATGGACATGGAAACAATTGTATGAAATATCGTCTTCAATCAGAATTAACCACATGATTAGCTATCCCCAACAGTGAGTTCATATTGTTGAAAGTATTCTCATAAAACACCTTGGTGAAGATGTCTGCAACTTGCTCAGATTATGTGCAATAAAGCAGAACAATGCCCCCATCATGTACAAGCCCTATGATGTAGTCATATGGATCTCTATGTGTTTGGTTTTATTCCTCTGTATTGGATTAGTTGAGATTCGAATGGCACTTCAGTTGTCACAATAGATGATTGTAGAAGTCTCATATTCCATCCCAAACTCTCTAAGCATTCCCTACAACCACAAACATTGAGTAGTTGCATTCACATCTCCTTTTCATTTTTCCTATGTATATGAAAGTGCAATAGAACTTTATTTTTTACTTTACCATTTGATTGGCCAATTTGCAAGCATAAACACATATCCAAAAGTTGATTTTCTATCACTGTTATCACTTGCCTAATCAAAATCAGTAAAACCAACTAACTTTAGGTCATATTTTGCAACATAGTGAATCCCATGTGTTCTTGTTCCTTGTACAAAGTTAAAGATTATTTTTGTTGCCCTCCTGTTGGATTTTATTCTCCCTACAGGCCAAGTTCATCCTTCTCCTTTTGGTCATCTCAACAAAGCCAAAGATATCAACCCGACAGAGCAGATCCCAGCCTGTAGCACCTGCGACACAAATGTTGTCTCACCCGAGATATCTCAGTTCTTATAGGTAACTTCCAAAACCACGTTTCCGTAATTTGTGCGGGAGGGTGGTTTATGTCCTTAGACCTACGCCAAGGTTTCCAATGAAGACCAGGAAGTCGGGTTGGTGGTTTGCATGTTTTTCGTCAACACAGGATATGATGTGCCCTTCTTATGCAATCTTACGCAAATGTGTTGTGAACAAATATTGCAGACATATTCATTACCCAAAATATAGAATTCATACAGTTGTCCCTTTAAATCACAATAACCAATCAATCATTAAACACAGTAAATATGAACTTGTCTATGCTACTCAACATTCACACATATACACAACATGTAATGTGGAAACCCATCCGAGTGAAAACCACAAGGTGGTCTTCATATGGAATTAGAAAGAGGAAATAGATGCACATTTTGTCTGTACATAAAGCTACATACTTTGTTCAATATCTTCTCTTATATCTCTACAAACTTATCCTCCGCCCCATGATCTCTGTTCTTCTCTCTCTTTATGAATCTACTCTACTCCTACTCAGTGATCCACACACATCCTGGATCGACTCAACCTTCTCTATCTGTCTGCACAGTCAGCTGTAGAACGACTACTCTGATGCACACAACGATCCAAAGTCAGTGACCAAAACTATCTACCTCTAGTCTAGCTCCAGCACATCTCCTGGAGTCTAGACACTTACTCAAAACTGTTGTATCGACTAATCAACTCAAAATCGTCTAACAAGAACTAGCTAATGGGATACTAGATAACTAGCTAACCCATTTACAGCTTGGGTTTCTCCTTTTATAGCCTTATTACAGACTCGATATATTCCCATACATGCTTGTTACAGACTCAATAATGACTCAATACAGACTCTAACAGACTCAGCTTCAGTTGCTATCCCAGCCGACTTACTATATTCAGCCCATAGGTTGTCTTTCTTATCTTGGAAATACATGACCAAAAAGGCTCTATCGGCCTAACTTATAAAAATTCCTTTATGCGTGTGGTTTCTTTTGGCTCCAGTCGAACTTGTACCCACGATTTCTAAGGGATGATGCTTCCTCAACATCATGCCTTACTATCACTTTTTGGCCATTACTTTATCTACACACCTGCTTCTACAAATATTCTGCCATGCCATCGCATCACTTGCTTTGTCCTTCTGTCGTAGCTTGCAAAAGTGGTGCAACTTCCTCGTCTCGCACCTTCTCTTTACCTTTCTCCTTGTCTTCACTATTTTGTCACAGCATCCTTCTCTCCTCCTTTGATGTTGTTTCCTATGTCTCATGTCCTTCCTCTTCTTCCTTGTACTCTTCTTTCCTTACTTAGGCATAATTCTATATGAATTATGCCCTTCCATCCCGGGCCCAATAGGCCCCCAACACTCACATGTGGCTCGTCTCGAGCCGCACAAGCTACTATTCCATAAACTTACTTGCGCGAACTTTGTTCTGAAAATCCTCCACGATTTTCAGCAACTTCTCTTTTGTGATACTTTTGGAACCTGTGTGGAGTTTTTGTCTCAACGCGTTTCGGACTCTAGAGTTGAGTCCATCTTCAGGAGAAGGATTGTCTCTCAAAGGAACAATTAGGTTTATTAAATGCCATAAATAATTATTTTTAAATGTTTATTTTAAATGTCCTAAATAACTGTTTTTATGTGTCGGCTTATTTTTAATAAATGATTATTTAGTTAAGCTTTATTAACTCAATATTATTTAGTTTTATATATTTAACCATCTAGTCTTAATTAACTATATAAGTTGTTATTTGTGTTTTTATTTTATTATGTGTGTCTCTAATTAAATCATTATTTTCTATTAAATGTTCTATTTCTATTAATCATTATTATTATCCCTATATATTAATAATTAATTATTTAGTTTAAGCTTTATTAACTATTTATGTTTATTATTACAAAGTTTTTATTATTAATTATTTAGTTTAAGCTTTATTAACTATTTATGTTTATTATTAGAAAGTTTTTATTATTAATTATTTGGTCTTTAATATATATTATTATTTGTGTTTTTAATTTTATTATGTATGTTTATTATTATATTATCATCCAGTATTAAATGTTTTATTATTATTCTTATCAATTCATATTAATTTTTATTATTTATCATTTTTGTTACTATGATCCTCCTTTAACCTTATAGCATGAATAATTAGTTTCCATGCCTCGCACATGATTAGGTTGTCCTCTCTGTTGAAATTCCTTGCATGTTTCTCTATTTCTATTTCTTCCTGTATATGTCGTTTTTTATAGTGTTCTTCGAGGGCTATGACCTTTGCTTCTTCAATGCACACATGGTGGTTTGTTCTTAATGAATGTTCTGCCATGGCTGACTTCTTGATTCTTTCATTAATGGTGTCTCCACAGTGTTCTTTTAATCTTAATTTTATTGATCGACCCATTTCACCTATGTATACTTCACCACATGAGCAAGGGATTGAGTAAATTCCCTTTCTTAGCTCTGGTTCAACTGGGTCTTTTGCTTTGTCTAATATGTTCCTTAGGGAGGTCGATGGACAAAAAATTGTGCTTATTTGTTTTTTCCTCAACACCTTGGCAATTTTGTCTATTGTCCCTTGGATATATGGGAGAATAACCTTTGTTACGCCTTCCTGTTTGTCATGGTTTCTTGTGTCTTTCCTAATGTTCATATGTTTGTTGTTTTTATATTTTCCTCTTCTGAATGCTCTCCCAATGTCTTTTTTGTTATAACCATTATTTTTAAGAGCTTTTGGTAGGTGTCCTAGTTCCTCGCTCAAGTGTTCATTATCCGATATTATGACAGCTCGTGTAGCAAGAATGTCTAGAATTCCCAATTTTTGCGAAGGATGATGATGTGAACTAGCGTGTACATATATGTCTGTGTGGGTCTTTTTTCGGTACACATGGTGGGACAGAGAACCATATTCCCTCTTAGTGATTAGTGCATCAAGGAAAGGGAGGCAATTGTTATCTTGGATTTCCATGGTGAGCTTTATATGGTTGGATTGGCTATTCATATGTTTCAGGAAATAGTATAAGTTCTCCCTTCTATGGGGCCAGATAAAGTTAGTATCATCTACGAACCATTTCCATTCTCTTGTTTTTAGAGGGTAAGAGTCCAATACTTTCTTTTCGAAATATTCCATGTAGAAGTTGGCCACTACAAGTGATAATGGGGATCCATCGCAACACCGCTAGTTTTTTCATACATCTCGCCTCGAAAGGTAAAGTAAGTTGAATTTAAACAAACTGCTACTATATTGGTGATTTCTTTGCTTATGGGCGCACTTCCTCTTCAAATTTATACATGTGCTCCACCAGGTCAGAACTGATGTATTATGGCATGTTACCTTATATTGAGGCCGCTAAGTTTCCCACCTTTTGGTGCACAGGATAAATTAGCCCTGTGACCCTTTCTGCTTCTTCCTGTAACTCCTCTACCTTTTCCTCGCACTGCAGCTATTGTGCGCGTAGCGCAGTGGTTTGCTGCTGCAGGTTGCGCATTTCTGTGATTTTGACCTTTTTCTGTTCCAAGGGCAGCTACTTTATTTCATTCCGGATCTGCACGATATTTGTTTCTAAGGAAATAAGGTCACCTGCAATATTCTGCGATTTCTCATCATCCATTAAGGTTTCCCAAGGTTGGGAAACTTGGTCTACCTCCTTAGCACATAGTTGCTTGGCATTTTCCATTTATTTCGCAGCTTGTGTAATTGCATCTCTCCTTTGTGCCAACACTTCTGGAGATGTGTTGGGTGTCTTTTGCTACTCTAATTGCACTACTTTTTTCTTAATATCCGTCACTAATATCCGTCACTAACTGTGGTATTTTAGCATCCGAGGCCATTTCTGGCGCCATTCCTTCGTCCTCCAAGCTGTTATAGTCCAAAATGACTGCTTCACAGATTCTCTGATAGTTACCATCCGACTCTAGTTTCTTTTGTTCAACCTCTTGAATTTCATTTTTCAATCTCCTGAGGTCTTGATGTGCAGCCTTTACCTGTGTATCTAGGTGGCGCTCTCGCAGACTTATTTTAGCATTAACAACATTCTGGATAGCATACACTTCATTCATATGCATAGATGAAAAATATATAATGAGTTGCTTAGTATCCTAAGAATCAAGATTATATTCTAGGGTTCCACACTTAACAGTAGATTCAGGGACATGTACCGTTATAGGCATGGTTGGCACAGAGGCTACAATTTGCTCCATTTGTGATGTTTCAAATGGAGCTCGAGAGTCTGCTATTGCACTTGGACCATCAACAATGATCTTAACTTCTTGCACTGCTTTACATATAACCTTAAGGAGGTCAGTGATTGTACAAGAAATTTCCTCTTGTCGTTCTTTTATAGACTTGAAACTAGATTTCATGGCTTCATTGATTTCTTCAGTCATGAGTTTCATATCATCACTATCCAAGCTAACAGTGTTTTTTTTTGTCGGCTTTCATCTTCTTCTTTGGTCTACTTGGAGGCACTTGTTGTTCTTGAGGTTCCCCCTCCTTGTCCTATTCTTCCTAAGGTTCCCCCTCCTCATGTTCATATTCTAGGTCTATTAGTAGTGAGGGGGTGTGACTTTCATCAGACTTCCCACTCCTCGTGTGATCTTCTTCTACATTTTTCTCCTCTTTTGGGTTTGGGAAATCTTGCCGTTGGATTTGTTCTTCGAGTAATGGGATACACAATTCTTCCGGCCACTGATTAACAATTTCTTGGACCTCTTCCTTGGTTATGATAAAGTTGGCTTGTATCTTCAGTTATTGCGGCTGCTGTCGTGTCTATAAGTAAACATTGTGCAGACCCCACTTCAAACTTAATGATGGGACGAAATTTTTGGACTGTGGTGGCATCTATCCTTGACATGATCCTTACCTGATGACGTATAGCCTCCATAAGAATAAAGAATTCAATATTTTCCACCTGCTGTCATGCTTTGTGCTTCTTTTTGAACCAAAGGTTCTAGTACCTCGCACCTTGACAGGGGACTTCCAAGTTAACACCCTGGTATTGTTTTGGTTCAGACCATGTAATGAATGAGATTAAAATTAACAGCCATGAATAGTGGAATTCCCAGCCCCTTTCTTGGGCATCAGTGGCATCTTGAAAAAGCTCCTTCAACAAGAATTGACACCAATTGATTTGAGTTCCTTCTGTGCGGAGGTATGCAAGTGCAATTGCTCCCACCGTACACTAGTTTGAACGCATTTTGTGGACTAAATTGAATGTTAATACTTTCACTGCAAATATAACAGTGGGGTTATTAATGGTATGAATAAAAAACACTCGTTTACTTCTTTTTACACCGAACTTTTCCTTCATTTGCTTAGCTATGGATGCCTCTTGATCCTTTTTTAGCAGTGGTGTTGGGTCCATTCCAGTGGATGGCATGCTTGTGATGGCAGCAATGAGCTCAATAGTCATGGGTATAAGTTTTCCTATCCAGAGAACACCGTCATGGAAAATTAGAAGTAACTACTTAACACAGGTGTTAGTTTGGGTACCGCGCCCAAAATGTGGCATGTATAGGGATGATAATATGCCAGAATCCTTCAGTTTTGCAGTCCAATCCTGTATAACATACCTATGAGGTGCCTACGGTGTGTCTTGCACAATATCCATATACCTTTTGTGGTCTAAGGATGGTTGTGTCTTGGTTTTGTGGTCACCGTAAAATAGCCTTTGCACTTTGGGTAAAATATATTTTACTACCTTCACACCCTCTGGCACTAATGACATCAGCAGTGGAGCCTTTCCGTTGTTTGGAATTGCAACTTTTGGTGCATTTCTGCGTCAGGGTGGGACATATGGAGGTAATATGTTTCGTGTCTCAAAATCATCGGCCAGTGGGGATACCTCTAGGGGTGTTATTTCTCTTCCCTTCTGCTTTCCGATGCTTGTGCGTTGTGCCTGTTGAGGCATTGGTGGGATTGGTATGTCCTCTCAGATTAGTTTAGTGACCTTCATCTTGACTCTAGGAGTGGTTTGCACATTAACAGGGCCCATTGGTGGTGGGATATATCCAACAACATCTTCCATTATCGAGGTGTGTGATACAGACTCGGATTCAACTGTGCTTGTGCTTGAGACAGAGATGACCATACTATAACCTCACCAGTTTGTTTCTTAGGGGTTGACACAATAATAGTGTTTTTCTTCGGTATTCCAAGAGCGAAGGTAGGGTAGTGAGGCTTGATAAATACCCTAACCGACGCTAGACATGGATCCACGGGGACTTCACTTAGTGAACCTCTCACATAGCATGTGCGATCGTGGGATATTAAAGAATGCCCTTAATTTCCAAAGATATTGACCCAAACTCTTTTTGTTGAAACCCCCTCCCAATACTTAAAACCTCCTCCCCACCCATTTTTATACCTCAATCCTTATNCATGGATCGTACATACAATTTAAATTTTTCCAAAGGGATCAGCCCTTTTCATCGCATGGGCGTACCACAGCTCTTAGATCAAATCTTTTTGCATTATACCACTATTGTCTTGTCACTGAATTAGTAGTTATTGTTAACCAGAAGTTTGGTACGCAAAAAGCTCGTTGTCAATTTTTATTTTTATTTTTTTTTGTTTATGTCCTTTCTAACAGGGTGTCATGTATTTTCACATGTGCGATCTCTTTCCACTTTGCACATTCCTTATGACACATGGATATTATGGAGGCTGGGTTAATATCCCTCGAATCAGTCGAGATATCGTACCACACTGCATATTTATGCGTATTTATGCTGCATTGATGGGGGTCTGTGTCCGCAATGGTTATCTCCTCAAATATTTTCTCCTTTATTACCTGTGGCGCAGCATCGATGGTTGGATGTTTGCTTGCAAATTCAATGTCTAGGTAAAGTTTTCAGCTAAAATTTCCCACTCATTGGTTCCTCATCGCAGATCCTCTGAGGTGTACCAACCTCTTGGCACCATTTCCAAGGTGTGGCTGAATCGGTGAACCCATTCTTGTCGCGGGTATGCTTTCCAAACCGTGCGATAGTGCTCAATATGCTTTCCTGGATCTGACAATACCTTGTATTTTTTATCAGCATAGTTGATCTTATCTCCAAATCTAATCTCCATCAATCTTCTACATTGCGGCCATTCAAAGATAGATTGTTTATGTGTACCCCACCATTTGGTGGGTGTAGCGTTCAAAACATAGTCCAGAGCAGACAGTCGCTTTGATTCTGTGACCTTTTCTTCAAATTCTTCCAAGAAGGATGCAAGGTTAGGCAATCCTTCATACATAGGCAACACGCTTGCCTCGGTTCCTACCTTTCGAACAAATTTTGTAATTCTCTCACATCTGCGCATGGAGACTTCATGCATCCTATTCTTCAAGTTTTCTAAGGCTTCACCTAAGTCGAACGTGCACAGGATTACACTGCACCAACTCAAGTTTCCATCAGCTGTGGGGTTAATATAATTTTCCTTCAAAGACATAATTTTATACAGTTGGTCCAGATAATTCTCTTTCCCTTCTTGAAATACAACATCCTTTTATTGAATTGTATGATAGTTTGGTTTTCTATTTCCCAGCCAATCCATAGAAGCACGTGATAACGGTTTGTGTCATCAACAATGTCAATGACCTCGAAGTCCACATATGTTGTCAAGCCTTCGACCTCCATGGGTACTTGGGACAGCATACCAATTTGTAGCACCTTCAACTGGTTTGCAAGCCTTAGTTGAATAGTAGACTAGTCCAGTCGTGGCCTATTCATGCTTTCCCATGTCTGTCTTTTCAATATATTGACATCCAATCCCAAGTCGAGTATGATATAGTCCATATCATAATCTCCTATCTGCGCAGTCATTCGCAATTCTTGGCCTGTCTTCCATTTTCTTCCAACTTGATTGACTCTTCTTTCAGGGAGCACATATTCTCTGTTGTCTTCTATGAGTGTTTTCAACTCTACAATGACATCTTTGTCATGGATTAGTGCTAAAAAACTTTTAAAAATTCCTTCAGCTTACTAACCTTTTTAGTGGGAGACCTTATGATTAGTTGTTCAAATATTTTGGGCATAGCTCTCACTTGTCCTGATTTCGACGACTGATTGGTATCAACAAAGTCTATCCACGCCTCCAATAATACTTTCTTCTCCTGTTGGAAATCTAGCAGAGCTTTCTTTTGTGTCGCGTGTCACACCTACGGATGTCCTTGCGATGTGTTTTGGTCTGCTCTTGTCGCAGCACCTCCTCTTGTGACTACAAAAAGGTTGGGTTGTCTTGGTTTGGCAAGAAATCATTTGAATATTTGGATTGGGGTTTGCATTCAAATTCTGCACTGGGCTGGGGTTAACGACAGTTCTAGCCTACCATTTTGCAATAAGTTGCGGACACTGTTCGACAGTGTGATCATATGCTTTACAATATGTACGATTTTTCGCAGGACTTTGAAAATCTCGGGTAAAGTGTCCTTCCTTCCCACAATTATACCATACAACTTGGCCTCTTCCTCGACCAAATCCTCCTCCTGGTTGCTTTCCTCGACCTCTAAAATTACCAACCCCCCTTTGTGGAGGGTATTGTTGTTGTTGAGGATACTGGTTTGGATGATAATGCGGTTGATGATATTGTTGTTGTTGAAACTACGCAGGATGATAGTGAGGCTGCGTTTGTTCAACTTGCATTTGTTCCTCATTCTTCATTAGGTAGGTATCCATCGTTTTCTGTTGGAGCACTTGAATTTCTCTGCAGTCATATTCATCATGACCTACTGATCTACAAAATTTACAATACAGACTAGCAGGTTCACTCACAATCTTCTGTAAGTACAGACATTCCTTGGACTTGTGACCTCTAGTATGGCATACTCTGCACTAAGGAATTCCTTGGGTGTTTAATGGGTTCAGCGCACCTGCTACGATATAATTCATCAGTGTCAGGAAATTATCCTTGTGGTGCCCATCTGTTCCGCACCTAGTACACCATAGTTCCTCTTAAACTTCCTTACCTCTTTTGATGTCCTGGAGATACACCGTAAGATTAGCCAGCTGCGACTGAATTTTCATCATGCCCAAGCCAGTATCTCCAAGTGGCAAGGCTCTAACTTCATTGCTATATATAGAGCCTTCGTCTATAGCACAAGTTTCTGTTGCATCAACAACGTTCAAATGTGTGGAAACAAGAAATCAATGTACCATTCCTTGTGTTGCACATCTGAAATTTGGAACCTCACCTTGGAAATTAATGTCTTAAATCTCTGGTCAAAATCCCAAACAGATTTTATTAGTAGCTTCTTGATCTCCTTGATCTCAGTGATGCACTGTGATTCAGACTTCATTTTCCTAAATTCATCAATCAACCCGAGTTGAATCTCATTGAGTGTATTTGGGACCACTCCCACTAGTACTATGGAAAACTTCATATACCAGTCTAGCGCACGACCTCGTAGAGTCATGATCATTTGTTCTTTCTTGATGTTCTCATCCTCGATCTGTCGTACAGTCCAGACGGTGTCACATAGAAACTAGTGTTGTTCTGGGTCTTCCAGCCCATTCCCATTAAATATTGGAAGCTTAATGTCAGTTCCAGCCATTGGATTGACCGATACTGTATTGAATGTTGGCACATTAGGAAAAAAATGTGGACTAGTCAAACTTCCTTGTCTGTTATTTACAACGTTAGTACTACTTGTATTTACAAAAAATCTTAGAGACAGGTCTCGTGATCTTACCTCTGGTATCGTAGGTGAGTTGTGTACACGTTCTTGTTTCAGAGCTTCAATCGACTCCTCGTATTATTCGTCTTATTCTAATATTGGTTGATACTCATATTCCTCATCACACAAGCCTTCGTCTAGGTATGATGTAAACTCATAGTCTTCTTCTTCTTGCTCTGTGCTGCAACTGCCTCGTCCGAACAGAGTTTTTCGTCTTTTGCTGGACCTGAATCTTCTTTCACTTCTCAAAAATTCGAGTTCTAGTTCATTTCCACTTTCCCCTAGGATCATCTCACTCTAGGTTCCTGCTGAGACATAGCCAACCTTTTCTATTCAATCTATCAATCACATAATGCCCTTTTCACATATAACCATTTTTATCCACGTCTTCCAAGATGAGAGATATCGACTATGCGGTCCTTGAAAAAAAATTCTCCTAGCCTCAATGTATGAGGTTATTGTATCGATAGCGAACTCAGTGATATATCCTTCTATTATATTGTCTACCCAGAATTCCATATCCCTTGATAAAGGGTTGTTTATTCTTTTCAACCGCTCAATCAAGAACGAATTCCACTCTATCGGTTCTCTGCCTTGGAAGTTCCTTTTCTAGGTTTCCAACTTAGACAACCATTAATACAACACAATGAGGAACTTGGTAAGAAAATATTGTGAATATATGAATATATGTATCGTTCTAACCACTTCTTCGGCGTCCACCGAGATCCTTCACTTTCTTTTCGTGCAAACTCCAGCTCTTTTTCGTCCACCCAGTTTTGGATTTCCGGTTTTGTAGGATGCCAGAACATATCCCTCGCCATAACACTTTAGGGTCCTAACAATGGAACCATTTGTTGGTGTTTCTTCTCCCTACAACCAAGGTTCAGCCTTCGCCTATTGGTCATCTCAACAAAGCCCAAGATATCATCCCCACAGAGCATAGCCCAGTCGGAAACACCTGCGACACAGATGTCGTCTCACCCAAGATATCTCACTTCTTATGGGTAACTTCCAGAACCGCGTTTCCACAGTTTGTGTGGGAGGGTGTTTTAAGTCCTTGGATCTACGTCAAGGTTTCCAACGAATACCAGTAATTCAGGTCGATGGTTTGCATGTTCTCCGTCAACACAGGATATGATGTGCCCTTCTTATGCAATCTTACGCAAATGTTCAGTGAATAGACATTGTAGACATATTCATTACCCAAAATATAGAATTCATATAGTTATCCCTTTAAATAACAATAACCAATCAATCATTAAACACAATAAATATGCAATTGTCTAAGCTACTCAACATTCACACATATACACAACATGTAACATGGAAACCCATCTGGGAAAAAACCACAAGGTGGTCTTCATTTGGCATTGGCATGAGTAAATGGATGCACCTTTTGTTTGTACATAAAGCTACAAACTATGTTCAAGATATTCTCTTTTATCTCTACAGACTTCTCATCCCCCCCATGCTCTCTGTTCTTCTCTCTCTTTATCACTCTACTCTACTCCTACTTAGTGATCCACACACAACCTGGATTGAATCAACCTTATCTATATGTCTATGCACTCAGCTACAGAACCACTACTTTATTGCACACAACAATCCAAATTCAATGACCAAAACTATCTACCTCTAGTCTAGCTCCAGCACCTCTCCCAAAGTCTAAACACTTACTGAAAACTGTTGTATTGACTAATCAGCACAAAATCATCTAACAAGAACTAGTTAATGGGCTACTAGTTAACTGGATAACCCATTTACAGCTTTGGTTTCTCCTTTTATAACCTTATTACAGACTCAATATATTGCCATACATGCTTGTTACAAACTCAATAATGACTTGATACAGACTCTAACAGACTCAGATTCAATCGATTCCCAGCCGACTTACTATCTTCAGCCCACAGGCTATCTATCCTATCTTAGCAATACATGACAAAAAATGTGCTATCGGTCTGACTTACAAAAATTCCTTTACACGTGTGGTTTCTGCCAGCTCCAAACAAAATCATACCCATGATCACTAAGGGATGTTGCTTCCTCAATATCATGCTTTACTGTCACTTTATGGCCTTTACTTTATCTACACACCTTCTTCTATGAATATTCTGCCATGCCATCACATCTCTTAATTTTTCCTTCCATCGTAGCTTACAAAACTGACACAGATTCCTCATCCCATGCCTTCTCTTTACCTTTCTCCTTATCTTCCCTCTTTTTTCGCAGCATCCTTCTCTCCTCCTTTGATGATGTTTCATATGTCGCAGGTCCTTCCTCTTCTTTCTTTTACTCTTCTTTCTTGTACTCTTCTTTCCTTACTTATGCATAATTCTATATGAATTCATCCCTTCCATCCTGAGCCCAACACCTCCAATGGATGTCATGAGGATGATCCATGTGTATGGAATCCACACTCACTGTATAAGATATATCAGGTAGAGTATGAGTGAAATAAAGAAGAAAACCAACTAGTTTCATATACTTGTTGTTGTTTATTAATGGAGTGGATCATGCTTCTTCAATCTTACCTACCGAAAGGAAAGGACTCTTTCTTGGATTGCAATCCTTCATGTTGAACTTGTTCAGCAGGTCTGAATCATACTTGGAATGATGTACCTTGATTCCAAGATCTGATTGAGAAATTTCAAGCCCCAAAAATTGGCTCAACAATCCCAAATCAGTCATGGAGAAAGAATGGTTCATTGCATCCTTCAAGGAAGAAATTCATTTCTTGGAACTTCTTGTGATCAGAAGGTCATCCACATACAAAACAATAATTATAATTGAACCATGAATCATCTTCAAATATACATTTGGATCATACTTGCATCTACTATAGTTTAATGATGGTAAAAATCCATCAATCTTGGCATACCAAGCTCTGAGAGCTTCTTTTAGCCCATACAATGATTTCTTCAACATGCACGCAACAGATGGAATAGTAACAAAACCTTTTTATGATGCATATATATTTATTCTTTCATATCTCCATGTAGGAAGGCACTCTTCACATCCATGTGATGTACCTCCCATTGCTTGGAAGCTACAACGGACAAAACTAATCTTATGGAGTCCATATTTGCCACTGGTGAAAAGGTATCATTGTATTCAATGCCTTGGACTTGGGAGAACCCCTTATCTACTAAACTTGCCTTATACTCCAAAGGAGAGCCATCAACAGCAAAATTTGTCTTGAATACCCATTTTCACTTGACTAGCTTTCTCCCTGGTGGGAGATTGACTAGTTCCCATGTCTCATTCTTCTAGAACAAATGGAATTCCTCCTTCATGGTTGTTTTCCATATTGGATATTCTTATTCTTCTTCATATGTTTGTGGGTTTGATTCAACCATTAGATAACACTTCTCAGCAAAGCAGGGGTCCATGACAGAAAGGGCACTCTTGACTTGAGATGTAGTTCTTCTAGGATCACTAGGATTTTCAGCTAGTTCCCCAGCTACATGAATGGTCTTTGCTGCCCACTTTGGCCTTGTGGATATGTTAGGATATGCAATTAAAACATCATTATCAGACATATCAGAATCAGAAAACTTATCATCCTCTTCACTTACAATCAAAGGTGGAGGTGGTCAAGAGGACTCTCCAATTTCTACTACTGGAATAGGCTCTTATTCAAAATGAACACTCCTTTCAATAAAGGATCTTTGACTACTCATGTTTATCATATTATACCCTTTGGAATCTTTAGAATACCCAAAAAAATAGGCACTCTTGAATTTGGGGTTCCAAATCCTTCCTCTTTTCTGTTGGAATTCTAGCCCATGCCTTAGAGCCAAAAATCCTAAAATGAGACACATCAGGTTTGTGCCCACTCCAAGATTCGAAAGGAATGATTCCATCAATATTATTGTGAGGCACCCTATTCTAGATTTAGGATGCACATTTTATATATTCATCCCAAAACTTTGGTGGAAAATTCTTAGACTCCATCATAGAAGTAGTCGTCTTTTTTAGAGATCTATTCTTCCTCTAAGCAACATCATTCTTCTAAGGTGTGTATGGAATAGAGTGTTCCATCTGGATACCTACATATTCACAATATTTAATGAACTTAGACTTGACATACTCACCAACATTATCATATCTGAGGATCTTGAGCTTTCTTCCAAACTGGTTCTCATCCAAGGCTTTAAAAACCTTGAAGAGGTCAAAAAATTCAGACTTATACTTAAGGAAGTAAACCCAACAGTATATGGAAAAATCATGTATTAAGGTTAATACATACTTGGATTGACTCACAGACATATGAGGAAAAGGACCAAAAATGTCACTATGGATGAGCTCAAGAGATGTTGAGGTTTGCTCATGACTGACTCTCTCATACTTATTCTCTGGGTGTTTTCCTAAGATGCAACCCTAATAGAATCCTTTGGAAAACTTTATATTTGGCATCCCTGTGAACATATCTTTGTCACACAAATATGAAAGGTATTTGTAATTTAAATGGAAAAACCTCTCATGCCAAATATTCCTAGCTTCATTAGCATGAGTGAGGAGATCAGAGAGGGTTCAGGAGGGCATGAAGTGTGAGAACTTGTACACTTTCAAACCGTTATCCAAAACAACCTTTAGCAATGACTCTACCATTCGAACTCTCAGATATTTCAACATCATTAGGAGTAAAAACAATTCTTCGGAGACCCAGTGTGGGTCATCTGATCGACTGACAAGAGATTAGAACCAATACATGGGACATAGAAAACATTATTGAAGGAACCATGGTCAATATCTATTCTATCCTTTCCCTTACTTTCAGTTTTAGAATTGTCTCCCAACAGAATCTTGGGACCATTCGAATCATCAAGAGAGGAGAAGACCTCCCTTTTTGAAACCATGTGCCTTGAAGCTCTAGAATCAATGATAAAGGAAGGAGATCTTACATTGCTTGCAACCATAGCATGAACTCTTTCCTTGTCTTCAAACCTTTATCCTCCTTCCTTCTTCTTTGCGCTTTTAGAAAGAGAGATGTTTTTTTTCCAGGAGTTGAATCAACATGTTGATTTGTTTCTTCATGCAAGAGCTCTCAAGATGAAATCCCTTACCACACTATGCGCACTTACTCATTTCACATTTACCTTTATTCTTCTTAGAGTTTGAGGACTCCTCATGAGACCTGGACTTGTCACCTTTCTTATCAGGAAGATTCTTAGCCTTCTTATTCCATTTGGAATTCACCTCGAATCTCCAACAACCAAAGCTTGATCTTTGGAAGGTTTGATAGTGCCCATCATGACCAAGTTGTATTGCTCCTCGGTCAAGGATTACATGAAATATTCCAATGAAGGAATCTTCCAGGTACCAGCTATCAACTTTGTGGCATGGAAGGTTGAAATAAATAATGAGTAGTCAGGGCCAAGCCTCAAAAGTATGGCCAAAACTAGTTGTTCATATTTCTTATCGACACCACACGATTATAACTGTAAAAATAGTGATTTGATATTGGAGAAGTAGACTTGCAAGGATTCAAAGATGCTTGGACTTAGTGAATCATGTCATTCTCCAGTTGATGTCCATCCCCTCATTTCATCTGTCTTTCCAAATAAAGTTTGAAGCTTCTCCCATACTTCATTTGGTGATGTCAAACCATCAAGATGGAAAAGAAGGTCTCTCGAAATGTTGAGACACAAGATACCATACACCTCATCCCTCCTATTATGACATTTAATATTCTATATTGATGCATTAGGATCGGCCTCAATTTCCATGTTCACTCTATAGAGGCCTTTACTCCTCATCAAAATTTCCATTTTCTCCTTCCATTCAAAGTAGTTGAATGGATTCAAGATGATATGGTGAAATTGATCCATTCTTCAGCAACTGTGACCTTGAACAGATAGAATGTGCTCCCAGTGAGTGATGTCAATCCTGCAAAATCAATAAATGAGTAGAACAATCGAGCTACTAAGGCTCAGATACCATGTGCAAATTAATCCCAAGCTTAGATCAATTGAACTCACAAAATTGCTTGAAAAACATGCATAGATTCACTCAAAATGGAATAAGTTTAAACCAACCAAAATTATTACAAAATAGGTTGTCCATATATATAATTACATCAGAGATTCAAATCCATAAATATGCCATTCGAATCAGCACAAAAGCAAGCTTACTAAACTAGTCAAAATCCCCCATATGTGCATAAAACACTTTCCTAATATGTCAAGAAGCTCATGAATTGGTTGAATGAGCTGTTACAGCTGATAAGTGAAGGAAAGTGGACAAACACAAGCTTTTAGGAGATAAAAATAAGGAGGGTGAGTTGTGTCAAAAACAAGGCAGTTGCCTTAAAACTAGCCTACACCTTTTGCCTTAAAAGCTGCTGAAAAAAATAGGAAACTTTGGATAAGCAAGGAATGCGCACTTACTAAACTGGGCAATCTGATGGGTTGTCAGAATCTTATCCAAAATATTTCCAAAGCGCTCCTGGAGGAAGTTTAGGAAATTTTGACCAAAATGAAGCAAGTGGATGCCAACTAGCTAATATAGGACCTAGGAATTTAACTAAAATGATTAAATTTTATATCTTAAGTATGAGAATGGGTTTTGATTATTCTAAACTCAATATTATTTTTAATTTGAATTAAAATTCAAACATGGATAATCTCAAAAGACTCGGAAAAAATTGATATGGAGTGACAGAAATATGGGCTAGCGTCGTAATCTAAACAACAAACCATTCAATGAATCCTACATGTAACCTATTTTATCCTAGTTCAAACTCAAGTCGCCTTAGGAAATATGTGGAACTAAAAATATTGAGAAATGGATATAAGTTTCTAAGTTCAATGAAAATTTTAAAGGGCAATTCACCCAAAGAAGAAGTGAGCATAGGTAGATAAGTTGCATGAATTATAACCCATGTGACCATACACAATAATCCTATAGAGGAAATCTTCGTGGATAAAAGGTATTCAAATGGTTTGTTTGTTTTTTGTAATAAAAAACAGGTACAATATGGTGATTCTATAATCCAATTGATTAAAAACCAAACTAGACTAATCATAGCCAAACTAAGACAAGTAACAAATGCAATATTTCAAGGAATCTTGTAACAATTAAACAAATTGTTGGATTTCTTCGAGTTTAAATATGTATACTAATCTAGGATTGAAAGATATGTGTTTTCAAATTGAGTACCTATTGGAGGCAGCTGACTAATGGATAATTAAATTTCACTGCTAACACTCTATGTTCTTCTAGTGCCTTGAATGTTATGAGAGGAGGTGTAGAGTCATTAAACCATATTAATAATTCTAATAAGTGAATTTTTGAATTATCCAATATATTGTGTCATTAAATTGTATGATATTCCAAACCAAAAAAATCCAATATATTAATTTTTCATATATTATCCAAGTTTGAAGGGGTAAGTTATCAACTTTAAAGAACCACCAAAACATAGGCTGAAAATACCAATTTTAAATTATCTTTTGAACCGTACGGAACTTTGATTTCACTTCATAACTTTACATTAAAATATCAAATTGGTCATCAATTTCAAATGATAAGATAAAGTCAAATAGAAGGTCTAATTTAACAAAACGGATTGACCCATAAGTGGAATAAAATCATTCGCCCATGTCAAATATGAAGCCTCGAAGTCATAAATCAGTTCAATCATTGGATAAGGCAATAAGTTCAGAGAATTTTATAGATAAAGGTCCATTTTATAAATTTGGTCAATCAGAAATAGATTTCTAAGAGAATTTCAAAGGATGTTATTATAATCAAACTATTGGGAAGAAATTTTAGCCAATTCAAGATTCGATATAATGATTTGACCCCGTTGGTGAAAGGAGTCTCAATAAGACAATCAAAGCCAATAAAAAAATGAGATGAAGGTTCGAATACAAAACAGAGAGAGGATTCCCAATAGGGAATCAGAGTTTATTTGGAAATCAAGTACTAGGCTATCAAATTCAAAATTAATATAGTTGGTTACGAGAACAAACCTAATTCCAATTTTTAAGCAAAGAGGTAAAATTCAAAAATGAAATGAAAACAAAAGGTGGAAGGATCTTATTCGAAAATGAGATCCGACTTTATCATTGGATAGGCTCTAGATCTAAAAAGATGATGTGTGAAGTATCGATCCAAAAGGCTGCAAGGAGGCATTTCCAGACTTCATATGTTGTGCAGGAAGACATTTGTATCTCCAAGCAACTTGATGCGGTCAAGTGCTATCCTAAAGTTTTGTATCATTGACTGTGACAGATTGGTGGATCTCATTACTGAAGGACTGGTGCTGAATACCCTCAAGCGTTTTAAAAAAGACAAAATCCCGGGACCGAACGGATAGACCATCGAGTTTTGCTTACATTTTTTTGACCTCTTGGGGAGCAAGGTGACTGAGGCCGTGGAAGATTCAAGGATCTTTGGGATCATACCATAATTTTTGAATCAGACCTATATCACACTTATACCTAAGAACTTGACAAGCCATCTGGATTCAGTGATTATAGGCCTATTGCCTTATGCAATCTACTTTACAAGCTAATCTCGAAAATTATTGCAGATCGGATGAAGTCCACCCTCAACAAAGGCATTTCTGCGGAGCAATTTGGTTTCTTACCTGGGAGGAAAATCCTAAACGTTGTTGGCATCCTCCAGGAAAGTCTATATTCCATTAAAAAGAACAACTTTGGAGACTTTATCCTTAAATTCGATTTGGAAAAGGCATATGATAGATTAGATTGGATTTTCCTCTGTCTTGTCCTTTTGTAGATTGACCTGCCTTATGAACTTACAAGGTGGATAATGATGTGTGTTTCATCCGCTTCCTTTGCCATCCTGGTCAATGGTGCGCCCTCAACATTTTTCAAGAGTGGTCGTGGAATCAGACAGGGTCTCCCTTTATCATCATTTCTCTTCATTTTGTCTATGGAAGGGCTATGTCGCCTCTTCAACAAAGCCAGGTCTGATGGCTTACTATTGGGGGTGAAAATTTCCTTTGGATTAGCCATCTCCCTCCTCATCTTTGTGGACGATGTTATTATCCTCGGTAGGGGATCAGAAGCGGAATAGAGCCTAATCAAAGAGCTACTATGATCTATTTTTCTCTGCATCCGGTATGTTTATCAGCTATCGAAAGTCCATGTTTAGACACAATTGCTCCAATGATCAGATGACCAGCCTCATCACAAATCTATTCAACATCCAGGCTGACAACATTGACGATGGGCTGAATTACTTAGGCTACCACTTGAAGGCCAACCATAACATTATGACTGACTGGAACTAGATCCTAAACAAGATTCATCTTAAGCTTGAGGGATGGACGTCATGGTGGATATCCCTAGGTGGTCGAATTACCCTTACTAAGGAAGTTCTACAGAGTGTTCCTGTATATTTGCTTTCCATGATGAGATTTCCAACTGGTGTCATCAATGGTATTCGAAGGGTTGTTTTCAATTATCTTTGGAGTGGAAACAATAGCAAGTATAAATACCATCTATCCAAATGGGAATCTCTCTCTTCTCCTTGCACTCTCGGCGGTTGGGGCATCAAATACTTTTCCCATTTCAACTCTTCACTCTATGCCAAGAGCCTCTGGCGGGCCTTACACGACAACGGGCTATGGGGAAAAGTCATCAGTTTCAAGTATCTCCGCAAGCTGCCAATAAAAGTATGGCTTAGATCCGGCTTTCTCCAACCTTGCAATCATTCACTAATATGGAATAGCCTGGCTTATACCCTCCCACTTATTGCTCCTAAAATCTCATGGCTGGTCAGCCAAGGCTCACAAATTTTCATCGGCATAGACCCGATTGTGGGTGTGAACAATCATGTGTTTCCAGACAGGCTGATATAGCATCTTCATGACAAGAATGTTCATGATCTCACCCAGATAAATGTGCAGCACGAGCAGGGAAATCCCATGTGGAGCAGCGTGGCATCACTTGGCATCAATGACCATTTCAAGAAGGACTGAGTCTCATACACATCCTCTCTTATTACTATGGGAATTCAACTGAACTGTGAGCCTGACCGCATCGTATGGACTGGAAACCATAGGACTGGACTCATCACAGCCAAATCTATGTATGATTATTACATGTCTCTCTAGGAACCACCTCCCCAAGCGAGTTTGCTCAATCGCATATGGAGCGGTCGCGATCCAACAAAGCTGAAATGCTTCGTGTGGTTGTGTATCAGGCTAAAGATCCTCACCTGGGATGGTTTGTATAAGCGTGGCCACTCTGGCCTTGGCTGGTGCAGATTATGTTCTAACAATTCAGTGAGTGTCAACCACATCTTCGGTGAGTGTATCTTCTTTCAAGTGGTATGGACGCTCATATCTTCCTATTTTTCTCTTTCTATTAGCTGGGACAAACAGAGCTTATATGATAATTATGTACACATTTCAAAGAAAAAGAGCATCCCTATTCACTTCCCGACTGCCACCATATGGTCAGTGTGGAGAATGTGGAACAACATCATCTTTCAGAATGGGAAACCAGATTGCAACCTGACGGGATCGAGTTCCATAGGATGGCTCCTATCTTATGACTGTATGGAAAACCATTCGCATATCAGGCAGACAGTATCATTGCAGACAGAACAACAGGGCATTGTAGGTTTTTTTGATGGTGCTAAGTAGAGGGGTATATGTGGTGCCGGCATGATGATCAAGATCAATAAAACATTGATCTATAGACTCAAGATGAGAATTGGCCCTAGATCAAACACCAAAGAAGAGTTACTTGCGCTATGGGGTTTATTACATTTCTCCAAAACCAAAATTATCATGCCAGTCACGATATTTGGGGATTCTAAGGTTATTGTGGATTGGGCAAAGGGTCTCCACGATCTGCATATCATTCAACTTAATCATTGGATCAGAAGTACCAAAGAATTAATAGACTTCTTTCAGAATTCCTCCTTCAGCCATATTTACCGAGAACAGAACTCCGAAGCAGATATATTATCCAAACAATCCCTCGGTGACAGAATGGAAACCATCAACTGGGCCAAGCTCGAGGGGACAACTGTTCTAGAGCAAGGTTCATTAAATATTAGTTTAGTTGGATTATGATTGTATGTATTGACAAGTCTTGGTTTTGTTTATGCTATGAAATCCAATGACTCATCTTATGGCTCTACCCACGTCAAATATTATAAGACCTATGGAGAAATATGCGTATATGTATACCGTCATTCAGACTATAAGTCACAACTTTCAATAATATAAAGTTGTTCATTTGTGTGAAAAAAAAATTGAGCCAAATTTAGAGATTAAGAAAACAATTAATAAATAAAAGGGAAGGAAGGGCCTAATTTTGATATTGGGTCTGATTCAAAATTCAAGCTTAAGAATTTTGATTCAACAACATTCCAAAGGACAATTGAATGAGAAGCAGTTAAATTCAATAAATAAAGTCATCACCAACCACCAGAAACATAAGGGCTTATCTATTTTATCAATCTCATAAGAGTCAAAACAAATGCTTAGAATTGCATGACAAATAAGGGATCAAGATCTATATAATCCAGGATAAATATTTATTCGGCTGATAAAGAGACAAAAACGTCCTCAATATTTCAACAAAAACTTATGACTCAAATTAACCCAAATTATCTCTATCCTTCATCTTTAATGACTTAGTGGATTTATTTGAAGATGAATTGTTTGTTAAATATTTCCCTTAAAGTGTCGTTTGATGATTCAATTTACGATCGTAGTCACAAGATATTACTGAAATGGGGTTAAATATACATAGGTTGTCTCATCTATTAAAATTAGGCTATCATTGTAGAGAAATAAAAATATATAATAATAATCATGCACGTAATAAGTCCAATATTTACCTTGGAAACCCTGTACAAGAATAACACCACTAACGATAAACCCATTAATGACCAAATACATGTTAATCTAGTTTATTTATTTTTTCCCAAGTCAAGATTAAACTACCATTCCCTATTTTAAACTCAAATTGGGTTCAACACCTACCCTCCTCAATGTTTATAATCGGGTATCTGGCAATACAGCATGCCCCCCTTAATTATCAACTAGGTTTGAATCCAGACTTTACACTATGGTATAATGAACTAGAGAAACACATGCCTATATAGGTCTTACAATTGTATGCCAATTTACATATGTGCTTAAATTCAACTCCATAAAAATGATTGCAACTTTCTTCTAATCATGCGATACCATGAAACGTCCAATTGATTCATTTCCAACATATATCCCTCATGTGGGCCAAATACACTGATCCAAATAAAGCACTCCTTGACTGAGTACTTCTTCATCTGCTTCTTCTACCAATGCTTCACATCAATGCATATTCATCAAATTCAATGATCTAAGCATTCTCTCCTGAGAGAGACGTATCCACTCAAACATGGCTATAATACCATATTAAATTTAACCAAGCATTCTGGAGAAACTAAAATACACAATAATAATCAAGTACATAATAATGGCCAAAATTTACCCTGAAAATGATTTATAGGGAAAAAATGCCTTCAAAAGATATATTTCAATACCCTTGGCCAATCCATCCAACACCATCCACATTAGAAATTTTACAATGAAGTCATCCAATCCTTTAAATATGCTTCATCACATTGTAATACTCTAAGGTTTTGAACCAATGGATCTAGATGTTAATAAGAACAATAATACAAAAAGAAAATTATAGAAGAAGAGACGAAAAGAATTAGACTAACATAATATCCATTAACCTGCAAAGGAATGTTAATATTCATCAAAGAATATATTTATAATACAAAATGCATTATAATGTAAGAGAGAATGTTAGGCCAAATAAAATTCACCTTATTTAGGCTTAACTATGTGCAATACTTGAGTGAATTCACCCTTTCATGTGGGCCCTCATGAAGGAATTAACTAAGCTTATACTAGCCAAATGGTGCCAACTAGCACACAACTACTAAGTAAGGCTAGTTCAATTGGAATGCATGAGACAATTGTTTTTAACTAAGTCATAATTGTTGAGTGAGGCTTAGTTAGCTTAGCGTACATGAGCTACATTAGTTAATTAATCCATAACATGAAATATAGGTGCACTTATGGATTCAACTAGATTCCCTAGAAGGAGGAGGAGGGAATCTTCATCCCTTAAATATTAGAGGAGGGATATGTTACTCCTAAAAACAAGGAAAAGAGACTCAAGTGAGCCCAAAGAAGTGCATTTACACCAACACCCCCAACCCCGCCCCTTAATCCTAACTGAAATGAGTGTGACGCAAAAAAATACAAAATAATATCCTCTAGAAGTGAAAAAAGAGGGAAAACATTGTGGAAAACCCCCCCTTCCCAAAAAAAAGAGGAGAATGTTGAGTAAGTAGATTAGGTATCCTTCTCTAAATTTTCCTTCAGTCCCAAGTAAGCTCACAACTCTGTGAACTTATTCTCTATGAAGGAATTAGTGAATATGTGTGCAATATTTTCTTTGTATGGACAGTATTGCATATCAATGATATGATCATGAATCGTCCCCGAAATGTAATAATGCATGGATTTAAATGTGTTTGGTCCTTTTCCACTAAATTGGTTGTTTAGAGATCTAAATCGTGCTTTTATTGTCACAAAATATCACATTAGGATGGTGATATTGAATACCAAACTTAGTGAGAATATGTTGCAACAAAATAGCTTGTGTTGTTGCATTCACTACACCTCTATACTCTACCTTTGTTGTCAATAAGGAAATGGCTTACTACTTCTTGCTTGACCAACAAATATTTCATGAGCCAAAACTAAAAACATAACCAAAAGTGGAATTTTGACCGGTGCCATCACCATCCCAATCAGAATATGTGTACCCAACTAGATCAAGAGATCGATTTGCATCATAATGTATCCCAAAACTATGGGTACACTTAACATAGTAGAGAATTCTTTGTGCATATTTCTAGCGTATCTCATGAGGCTCACGTATGCATCTGGAAACTACTCCAAGAGAATAAGGGGTGTATAAGATATTCTGGTTAAGATAAAGTATACTTTCAATCAATTGTCTATACCATGTACTATCCACCAAACATGTGGTACTATCATCCTCAAGCCTTACCCTCTAAAGAAAAGATGATGTAGTTAATTTGCAATCATTCATATGAAATCTAGAAAGGATATCTTGTGCATACTTTGATTGTTCCATCTTGACTCCTAAATTAGATAGGGTCATTTCAAGACTAAGAAAGTAATGCAACAATCCCAAATATCTCATGGAAAATATATCATGCAATGTAGATCTAATTGTAGCAATAGATGGTGTGAATTCCTTGTTATTAGTATATGGTCGATATAAAGTAAAATTAGAAAAATAGAGCCAACATGTCGAAGCATGTAACATTAGGATTTGAATTATAGAGAGAGAAATACTTGGGACTTTCAGTTGCATACCAAGCTCATGATGCTTGCTTGAGGCCATACAAAGATTTCTGCAATTTGCAAAAAAATGATGATCCCTAATATTCCCTTATGGACGCTCCATGTATATATCTTCCACAATATCCTGATGAAGAAATGAACTCTTCAAATTGATGCAAGGATTTATAAAGGATGAAAAAAAAAGTGAATGATGCAAGGATTTTTGAGGGTCACAACTTTTGACTTGGTTATCTGTTTGGGCTCAAATTTAATAGGAAGTTGTGTTTCAAAGTGTTCACTACAGTGACCGATCAAACCATTCTGAACGAAGTTTTTTTGACACTTTTTTGGGGCCAAAATTTATGCACCTAATAAAAACAAGTTGACAACTAGTTTCTATTTGTGTAATGCACCTAAGGGAAGAATAGGCACACTAACTCAATAACTTGCAACAACTATGTGAACAAGGGAAAATTGCGCTACTCAGTTATACAAGGGTTAAGGGATAATTTCAAACCAAAGAAATGGATGAGGGATACAAGAAATAAGGTTCCTATGAAAAATGTTTTGGGACCATTGAGGTGTCGAACATAATCCAGGTTGAAGTCTATTTCCAGGATCCTAGGCACCCCAACATATGCAAACTAGAACCTGTGTTGTTCACTTATCAAAGACCAAGGGTGTGGGTAAAAGACTTAGAAACACTTGAAAAAAAAATTGAATCTGTAATATATCCGTAATAGTAATTTTATTCATGTTTATAACATATTTGGGAAGGTTAAGGAGTTGCACAAGCAAAACTAGTCTCCAGGACTACGCAATAGGCTCATCTTCTGGCTTTTCCAAACATGGTAAGGGATTCACTAAAATTCAGTTTTAGGAATGGAAGATATTAATTATCATGTTAGTGAATTTATAGAATAGAAAGAACATAAATTCGATATGTTTCAGATGAATTATTCACTCAATACTGAAAAGTATTCAATTACTCATTGAATTCTAGACAAGGTATTAGAAATCTTCATGAAACTCAATCAAAATGATTCAAATATATTTAGTTATGGATGAAATGAATCTCACGAGAGTCTCAAAATTACATCCATTAGCATAAAACGTATTCCAAGAAGAGAGAGACTAGGAATCCTATGGATTTGGAGTGGCGGACTACCCAAGCTCTGCAAAATAAATAGTACTTCTATAGATCTTATATTAGGTCCTTATATTATCCATCATTAATGGATGGAATCCATCAATCCTCACCTATGAATCCAGCTCAAAACCTCTCAGAAATGAAGAAAAGCCTAGATATATATATGGGGTTCGAATGGGAGACCTCCCAATATCTGCAATGGAACTCAAAATAGATTGGACATTAATTCAAGACCTGCAATAACACTCCTTTAATGGTTGCACTAACATAGTGAAAAAATATGAAACACAATTGTTGAAGGGCACATCACCAAAAGCTCATTTGAGGCACGTCACTCAACCATTGAGAACAAACTCTCAAGACAATAACACAAAGACCAAAATTTGAAAGAGGGGTGTGCTTTCATTCCTATCTAGGAAATATGGCTTCATACCCGAGCCACCTTGAACAATGTTCCTAGCTCATGTGTGAATGAAGAAACTTTCATTGTTTCTTGATTTTTCACTAACATGCCTTTTCTCTCTTTTTGAAACTGCGCCCCAATGCTTTTTGACAAAATTTCCTTTATTCCTTTAGAAATTGCACCCTCCTTCCTTTTTTACTAACTTGCCTCTTTCTCTTTTAGAAACTCCACCCTCCAAGAATTTCCTTCTCTTTATCCTGACAACTTTTCTACAGCTACCTGCTTTGTCCTGGCTTTTCTCTTCTGACTGATTTGGAGGGATTATATCTTCTTGATTGGGTTTTTGGTACTTTCCTAATTTTCTCCAGGTTTCCTTTTCTGGTTGACAACTCATGGTCCACGTGACTTTATGCTCCCTCCTTGTCACCTAGTACATTTACCTAGCATGAAATTTAATAACGCCATTGTGATATTAATTAAAAATATAAACAACTTGCATACTAAGTCTAATAGTTTCACATTCATTATTTTTTTACAATTAACCCCTCCTGGGATAGAATCACTAGGGGTTAAGAACACACAAAATTAAGTAGGTGATTTGGGAGGGACATTACAGTCCTCCCTTCCCAAAATTTTCTTGTCCTCAAGAAAATGCATTTCAAGGTGTTGAAACACCTGTTCATTTTCCCATGTGGAATCCTCACTGGGTATCCCTTTCCATAATACTAAGTACTCCTTGATGGTTCTATTCCTTAGCTTCCTTTCTCTGGTCTGCAATATTTTATCTGGCACCAGAATTAACTACCCTTCATTATCCAAATGTGGAAATTCTGTTGAAATTGTGACTTGTTTCCCAACTGCCTTCTTTAAACATGAAACATGGAAAACATTATGTACCATACTATTTTCAGGCAAATCCAACTCATAAGCAACTTCACCTACTTTCCTCACTATTCTATATGGACCATATAACTGGGGTTTTAACTTTTCAGATCATTTACCCTTCAGAGTTGATTGTATGTGTGGTTGCAATCTAAAATACACTAAGTCATTCACCTGAAATTTCCTCTCAGTCATGTTCTTATCTGCATACATTTCCTATTGGTTTCGAGGAGTCTGCAAGTTGTTCTTGAGTGCTTTCATAATATCTTGACTCTCTTGAATCCACTCCTTAGCTTTTGGTGCTCTACTTTCTCCAAAAATTTGATCCGCATAAGTTGAGGCTTCATATCCATACAGGGCCTTGAAGGGAGACATGCCTATTGACATTTGATAAGTAGTATTGTAGCAGAACTCTCCCAAATGCAACCATCCACTAGTACATGTGCAATTTTTTCCTACGAAAAAGCATCTGTATTGCAACACTTTTGTGTTGATATAGCGACAAAATGATCCCATAGAGACATAGTTGTTTCTTCGTATTGCTCAGTGTCCTTCCTGCCCTACTCGATTTCCTCAATAAGTGTTTCAATTGCTTGAGTTTCATCATGAGGCTGGGATGGTGAAGCAACAAATACTCTAAACATATTTATGAATTGAGAACATGTTTTCTCTAAATAATTTTCCATATGTGATTTGCATAAATTATCCATAGAAAAATATTCTATATCTAAATTTGCATTGGTTGTAGGGGTCTCAAGGGAAGATGGATTTTTCTTCTTAAAGAAGGGTTTGAATGGTTTCCTTATGGGCATTCCTTTCCCAAAATTCTACACCTCATTATGCAATTAAATCTAAGATTCCTTTTGTAGAGTACAAACCTTTACAATTTTTAAATGTAATAAATAATATACTATAAACCTTTACAATTTTTTAAATGCAACCTTTACAAAAATTTTAAGAGTACAGGCTTGCAAGTTCTCCACAGCTTTTTCAAAAGTGATTTCAAATAAAAATGAGAAGGCATTTAGTTCCTCCCAATTATATGTTCCATACCCAAAGACAATTTATAGTTTTATGAGATATATATATATATATAGTCTTCCGCCTATCCACCCAAGCCAGGATTACTTTATGATGTGCCATCTAAAAAAACTAGGGTTTTGATTCATCAATCTCAAAATATTGCATATGCCTCATTGACTTTTGCTTGGGAAAGGTATCGAAATACTCAAAGTAGAATTTTTATTATGACGTAGTATACATGCAATGGGGTGAAAGATCCTTTTTGAAAGAGAAATTCATGATTAGATATCCATACTTCCCACTTCAAAAAGGGCAGGAAGCTCTAAACATTTTTACATTAAGAACAGCATACCAAAATTTGGAAGCTTGTGATAATGATTCACATTCCATATGATATATGTATCTTGAAATATGTAATATTTTGTACCAAAAATCCTACAAGTCAGTTGCTACATTCCTCAATGTGATGACCAAGTTTCACTTCTTGGTATGTACTTGGGTCTTCCACTTCAATCTTTTTCTAAACAAATGGCATTTCCTATTGGACTTCTGACAATGGAAGGTTTTGATGCTATGAATTTTTTTTACACAATTTGGATGTCATTTAGTTTGAACGTTAATAAAAAAAGGTGCCACCACAACACCATAAACATTTGAATATCATCAGAATTTATACATCTCATCATCACAAACTCTGACATTTTTTGGTATTCACAATGGTGAAATCAACACTTTGAAAATGATGAAACCATCACAGTTCCAAGTTTCCAACCAAGCTCCGTTCGAATACTAACCCCATTTCTTCACATATGCATCGGTGTTCCAACATTTGATATAGTTATCAAGAATCCAAAAACATCACTTAGTCATTGGCTTAGCTTCAATCTTCTAATGATCTTTGATTTTCTTGAAGAATGCCAAGCCTACCATGTGGCCTTTTAATTGTGTCAGAATTCCATTTGGACTAAAGTCTT
The DNA here is from genome assembly GCA_001517045.1 of Pseudotsuga menziesii. Lineage (NCBI taxonomy): Eukaryota > Viridiplantae > Streptophyta > Pinopsida > Pinales > Pinaceae > Pseudotsuga > Pseudotsuga menziesii. The sequence goes on from LPNX010112955.1 coordinate 238,002, forward strand.
GTGAAATCGTGATAACATGTTTTCAATGATTTTTCAACTTTTGCTTTTGACTCTATTTTCTCTATATTTTTATACTCTTCCCTCTCATGTTTTCCTCATTCCTCATAGCAAGGTTTTCAACGAGTGTCTTAGGCCTGAGCTTTGTATTCATGAGTTGGATTCTTGTAAAGTTGAATGTCTCTTTTCCAACTAGAAAAAACATATTTCTTGGCATTATATGTATACTATTTTCACTAAGACTAAATCATACATCTCTTCTTACATATTCCAGTGTTCATGTGTGTTATTATGCCTATGTGTGTGGGTTAGGTGTGTGAATGAGTTGTTTATGTGTGAGGGCATCTCTTATGTGTGTGAGTGCATTGATTATATAAAACTCTCTGGAATGTGTATGAGTACATCTCCTATATGTGATTTCATCTATAATATGAGTACATCTTCTATATGTGATTTCATCAATAATGTAGTTTCATGTGACTTATGTGTATAATTCTAACACTTACGTGTGAGTGTCACTTGTGTGAAAGTGTAACTTAAGTAGGTCATATGTGGGTATGTTGGTTACGTGTGAATATATTTTTTGAGTGGCCATGTCGATCATACATGAGAGCTACACTCATGCACATAAGTGATACACTCATGCACATAAGTGATGCACTCATGCACACATAAGTAACTCACTTACACACACATAGGAAATGTCATCACACTTATGTGACAATCTAACAAACATGAGCAATGTATTCTCATGCACATGCTCCTAGCATCAATAATGGGTGTATCTATCACATACACATAAACGGCACACTTACATGCAATGCATGTGTGTGAGATTATATGAGTGTGTCACTTTGTGTGTTAGAGTGCATCTCTTAGGTGTGAGTGTGTCATGTATGTAATTGTGTCAGATAGGAGTGTCAATGTGATGCCTATGCATCGGCGTGATACTTATGTCTGGGTGCATAACTTATTTATGTGAGTGTGGCACTTAGTTGGGTGCATGCATCATTTATACGTGATTGTGTTTCTTATGTATGTCATTTACGTGGGATGGGTAGTTGCATAAGTTAGATGTGTGTATTATGTGTGTTATTGTGTCTCTTATGTGTCAATGTGTCACTTATGTGTGAGTAAATTTCTTATATGTGTAAGTGTGGCACTTATATAAATTCCTTACATCACACTAAAATAAGGAAATGATAAAAAAGGGACACTAAATGGGTATTGTAATAGTGGCTAAGATGGCATAAGTAGGAGGCATATATTTGATAAAATATTATCAAAACTTTCACTTGGCAAGTTTTATTGTGTGAATGAAGAATCCATGAGCACAAGAAAAAACATAAGATTGTTATTGGAGAGACTTCCAACCTTATGGAGACAATCTCAATCAACTTGGAAAGCCACCATTGACCTTTTACATATTACTTTCTTTCAATTGGTTTTTTCCCTTATTATTAGTCTCTACCCTTTAAAATAATAATTTCTTCTTTATTCCTTTCCCCCTTGGTAATTTTTTATTTAGATGTTGAATCACTGACCTCGAATACCTATCATAGTCTACATTTCATGGATTTGATAGTTTGACTTCCCTTCACAAGTACTAGTCACCGGATCTTAGAAAACTCTCCATACATTTATATTCAATAGAAAACTCTATAGCTTAAGTAGAAATAATATCATTCTTTGGCCATCGGTTTTAGAGAAATTTTTACCTCAAAAGAGATACGCATGCGTGCAATGGATCATAAATATGATAATCACCATTGTCATGAATAAATTTATTATGTTTTTTAAATTATTGATTGATACACAAGAAACAATAATCTCATCTATGGTATCTTTATTCCAGTACCTGCAACTTTTGATATTTACCATAGAGCTGAAAATATTCAAAAACAAAATGTCTTCAAGATAGTATTTACTACATGTTTCCAGAAAGCTCAAACTTACTACCTATGTAAAATTGTATTCCGTTGTTAGGATTTATCCCATAATTCCTAGAAGTGTTTTTGACACCATGACTATGATCCTAACTATAAAAATTATAGAAGCAACACAAATATTATATGAAAACTAATATTTGATGAAAATAACAAGGCATGAAAAATATCAATTTTGAAAGTAAGTTAAAGCAGTTTACATTGAGAAGCATAATTGTATAAAAATAAATGAGTAGAGAAATACATGAATGAAAACAATAATGAAAAAGATATGTTTATATTAAAACTCAAATCGTATTAATTAAATACTTGTTAATAGCGATGTTTCTAGTTCACAACAAAATATGCAAAACTCTGTCACTTTCCCTTTAATTTTGTCAATTATGTACTAAAGATATAGTAGAATTTGAATATAGAATAAAACTAAGCTCTAACACATGATATGCAACCATGGAAGTTGTGGAATATTGTCTTTCATAGGAGGATATGGTAACTGGTGGAAACCCAAGCGAGTTAGTTCATTGTTCCACGGCGGTAGTTGCAAACTCGACGTCCCGGTCGGCCAGACCACTTGCCCCATATTTAGGAGGAAACCCTTATTCTTTTTTCTCTTCACAACCTCTATCATGTTTAGGGTTTTTGTTTACCGTTGATTCAATGATCATCCACACTGAATTTCTCATTGAACTCCTCCCCCATATGCGATGTGGGCCAACCCCGACTCAACTATGGTCTGAATCTTATGGAAGTTGGGTGGCCTCTATAAGATACCCTAGGTGTTAGTGCTCTGCCCAGGGAACATCTAGAGGATCTCACATTATAGAGACCAGAGGAGTTCGTTCTTTCCTTTCTGAGGCCATCGGAACAACCAGGGAAACCCATCGAATAAGCTTCATACAAGGGTGTTAGTGAGAATGGCTCTAGATCCAAAATCAATCAGGGTTCCCCCGACAGATCGATCTAGTGAAGAAGACAAAACAAGTATCTAAAAAACATAAAAGAGCCTCTAAATCTGGTTTGCAGAGAAAACGTCTCAGTGGCACAAATGATGGAAATGGAGGAGACAGTTGTGGTTGGGAAAGCTAGTGGAAAATACCCTAACCTTGAAGGATTTAAGAATTGGGTAAAAACCAACTAATTAGAATTAATCAACTACATGTCAGAAATAATAGTTCTCATGCGTGCATGGTTTTTCTTCAAGTTCATAAGAAAACTAGATGTGGGTTGAATTTTCCAAACCCACTGGAGTCTTGGTACCACCCTCATCCTCTTCAAGAGATGGACCCCTATGTTTGATTTATAATGTGAAATATTTGATTTTATCCTCGTTGGGGTCATATTGTCAGTGCTCTCATGGAAATTTTGGAACTGGGACTCTTTTAAGGACATGGAAAATGGACTAGGGGTATTTATTGATGCAGATATGTCTTTCACCAGGACAATAATAATGACAGTCACCCACATATTGGTCTCCCTGAATATCAAAATGGGACTCGGAGAGGAACTAAAACTAATCTAAAGACAAGCGAAGCGTAGGAAAAAGCTAGACTATGAAGGGGTTCCCTTTCGATGCCATAAATGCCATGATTATGGACACATTCCCAAGAATTGCAACCAACCATTTACTAGGGTTTCAGACAGACCAAAAAAAGTGGTTGGTGGTGAGAGGTAGTTTTGGGATGGACAAAGTTTTTCACAAATTCGGACGGGAGGAGGGGGGCCACCCAGCTTGGAGACAAGCGCAAAATATAATAGACAATACGCATACAAAATTGGAAGGGACTGGAGGCAAAGTCCCAACTCAGCCTATGTTTATAGTTGAACACTCAGAATCACTAGAAGTGGCGGATCAAACTCCTCAACACATTGCGTTGAAAGCGCGAATATATTTAGGTAAGAAGGAAGCCCTTTATAAACACATTTATTCCTTACAATCGTCATTAAATTATTTATGTTTTGAACAAATGGTTTATCTAGTGTCTCCCCCCCCCCCCCAATGTAATGTCCCTTGGGGATATCAATGGGTCTGAGCGACATATCATTAGCTCTCCAAGCCTATTAGATAATTCTATCATAATCGATTAGTTAAACAAATATTAAAATTTATTTTTCAATATTTGTTTCATGACAAAGTCCCTTTAATTGCAAATAACTTAAAATAAATTCAATAATTATTCAAACGTCTTATCCAATGGCTGGGAATGATTACTAACACCTTATAGCAACATCACATATCCATTTCAATCCAATTCAGACATAAATTACACCTCTAAAGACCATTTACTCTTCATCATGATTAACTAGTAATATTTAGTGTTCCAATTACGATACTTAACGACAATTAGTGCACAATTGATGGTACTTATTATTATTTTATGTGTTTATCACTTAACCATTGTTTTTCAACTCCAATGGCTGATTAACATATAATAACATGTAAATCAGGGCTAATTATCACTTTCCAATTAATTAAACATAGTAATTATGAAAATGATTTCACAAGAACTAGTTAACTAATTGTTCAATACTAACAACTAGACTTGCGCAAATTCGAAACCCAACCATGCCAATGAACCAAAAATTGAACCTAGATATATTATATGCATATGCAAGCATGCATGTACAACAAAATAAATTACTTTTGCAAATATGATCCAAGTACATAAACGAAGGATGTTTCAAGTTAATAAACACTGCAAGGAATTCAATCAAACCACTTGTACCGAGTTCTAAGGAACACAGAGGTGAAGGTACATATATGGAAAATATAATTATACTGCACAGGTAAATCACCAATAACAGAGCATATGGATGTACATTTAACTTTTACCAAAATCAGAGATTCGAATCCAAAAACTATTTGCCAATTTCACTGCAATGTACCTAGTTTCCAATTGAACTTTCCAAATTCCAAATAAAGAGAAATATATGACTATTGTAGCTCATGGAAATCATATCAGGGATCACTTACAGTCATATTTCTGTATCTTTCCACCCATATACAGTCCATTAAACAATACACAAAACAAGTTAATGCTACTCATCCGAATTGACTAGTAATTCTAGGAATCACTAGAATAATTAAATCCACAGCTCATAGAATAATTAAAATTCAATTACGAATCTAAATAACATGTTTTATCAGTCATAATATAGGTATATATCATTCTAACATTTTTCCAAACACTTTGTATGTAAAGTCACAAACCTACTCAAGACAATTCCATTGAAGGAGCTAGAAATTGGAAATTGATCTAGAATTTCGGTAGACATTTACCCAAAAATACCAAGAAGATTTATCCTCACATTCTCACACATATTTAAATATTATTTATCATACATAAGCATAAAATGTAACACTCATGAAATTTTACAAACACTTCATGTGATAATTCTCCAAACTATGCCAAATAGTCCAATCGAAGAACTAGTTTTTGAATAAAAGGTAGAAGCATCAAAGGGAAGTGTCTTAAACCATTCCAAGGACATTGTAACATCAAAATACACAATATATAATGATCATGGGCAGAAATATTAGTTCTGCAGCATATTTACCAAATAGTTATTTCCTCAAACAATTTGTGCACAAAATCTCAAAAACTAGTTTCCAATTCCTTCACAAAATTTACTTGCATAAATAGATTGAATTCTATGAGAAATTTCTTCCACAAATAACTCATATGTTTAATCAAAAATTTCATGTGAATCCATAAATAAATCATATCATAGCCAATTAAATTAAATAAACATGAGATAAATCACTTATCTTATCAATGTGCAACTGGCATCATCTGAACCACATTCCACCCAGCCTTTGGCACTACCAAGCCAAATCTCACTTTGACAGGACACCCCCAAGATGAGGCCACAAATACATAGTAGAGTTTCACTAATAATACCTCAATTATCATATTGAGAATCCAAAACTCTATTTATCACCACATACTTCCTCTTTCGCCCCACTACCAGGTGCAATGGTAATCCAGACCCCCCTTAGGCCATTGAGATATCTCCATTCACCATCAGTATTTATGTGAAGGCCGAGGACAAAGCCAAGTAGTGGAAATAGAGGAAAATCGAAGGTATGAACAATATTAATCAACAACCATCCAAAATAACCATTAAAAACAACCCCCTAGCCAAGGATATGAAACATGTATCTATAGAACAAAGAAGGTAATTCTAACTCAATATGGGGTCAACCAAAACAAGGTACGCCAACTTGATTCAATCCAAGGGGGAGTACTTCAACCACAATAGGTTAACTCTAATCCAACCCAAGAAATTCTAATTTCAAGGAGAATGACTCCAAGCCACTCCACCCAACTCAAATTCATGTGTGGACACATCATCCATGAAGAGGAATCAAAATGAGTGAGATGAGGTGTCACATAAGCCAAGGCATCTTCCCAAAATAGAAAAGTGGTGTTAAAAAAGGATTTACAAAAGAGTTACATAAGGATTTACACAAGTATTTACACAATGAGTTACATAATTATTTACACAACTTTTGAGGTGTTAAGGCTAAAAATAGCAGACAGAACACTTGTGCAAATGGGAGTTACAAAACCAAGTGAAACCTCCGCAAAGGAGTTAAAAAAACACCAAAGGGGATCAATCAACAAGTGGCACCCACCCAAACACCAAGTAGGCCCACTAAATCATGAATTAGGCTCAATAATACCAACATAGGCTAAAATAATAATAAAAAATGGGTTCATTGCACAATGTTTGGGTGATCATCAACCAATAAAGCCATCAAGGAATAAATATGGACCAATATCAACCAAACAAGTACTAAATTTCTAGGAATGTTTACATTCCCCCTCACATTGTGGATCTAGGCCTCCCATACTCTTTTAGTGGTCCCCGATGTGCCGTTGTTCTCATTAATTAATTATTACAAAATAATAATAATGTCTCTAGGTCCTTAAAGACCATTTTTCCGGCATCCTAAGACACAATAATAAACAATTACAAATTACATATGTCTGGGGATTAACACATGGGATATTACACCCCATCCCCTTTCCCCCTGCTCCTTCTCCTAACATTTCCTTAGAACAACGGAGAGTGACCTCACCCTCCATTCACACAAACCCTAGTAACAATCTCCCCCCTATCTCTATATCTTCTTCAGATTGGGCCACCTCCACAAAACAGGAAAATCATTCCATATGCTTCCATATGAGATCAAGGGGAATCCTAAATATCTCAGAACTTTGTTCACAAAACCAAGGATTGGGAAAAAATATTTAGGAAACCACAAAAGGGAATGGAAAAGGGAGACCCTCGCACCTCTCCTTAGCTCAACATCGAGCTTTGAAGGATATTGTAGATGGAAAATAGAAATCTATTTTTGGGGTGCATAGAGCAGTGAAATCCCTGATAGGGGTTACCTAATGAAACTCTTATCTTTAAATTGTAGGGGTTTGGAAACCTCCCCAAAAAAATCATTAAATAGGTTGGTCACTTTGCATCAATTGGACATTTTTTTGCTTCAAGAAACCCTAGGATCACAAGATGTGGTCACATTTTTTTTTAAATCCACTTTCAAGCAGTTACACTTCCTTGCACAAGATGTTAGAGGACATTTTAGGGGAATATCCCAGGGATGGAATCCAAAGAATGTCCAGGTCATAAATACCTAGGGATTTGTTTATGAACTTGTATTGGAGGTCTTCCATGTTGAATTAAAAAACACATTCACAATTCTCAACCTATATGGCACATATGATGAATGTGTCCCCTTCTTGGATATGCTCAAGAAGAAGTATTTTTTCAAGTCTAATAACCTAATTATGAGAGGTTATTTGAATTTCACATTTGGATCACACGAAATTTGGGGCCCTAGAGCTCAAGTGAATCCTCTAGCATAATACTTTGAACAAATTTTTCAGGGAAATTATACTTATTGATGTTTCCCTAGTGAAAATGAAGCCTAAGTGGACAAATAGGAGAACGGGTGATTATAGAATTGCCAAGAGAATGGACCATTTTCTAATTGTTGAAAACCTCATAAAACTGAAAATTAGAATTAGACAATGGGTGGATTCGGGAGGGCATTATGATCATATCCCAATTTTCCTTGACTTATCGGATGGCACCAAAAAACCTCCCAGCCCTTTCAAGTTTTGTGCATCCTGGCTTAAAGAGGAGGTTAAAAACATTAGACAATCAAATTGGATTCCTTTTCAACCTGAAGAGGAGGATCATGTTTCCTTACACTTTTTTTAGAATCTCTCTTGGTTCAAAAAGAAAATACAGGACTGGGCCTATCGCAAAAAGGAAAGGGACAAGCAGGAAATCAAACTAATTGAGATGGAAATTCATCGTATTTAGGTAATAGAGGGTAGATATTTCCTTACACAAGAATCAAAGGAGCAACTTGGTACTCTAAAGACCAAAAGAAGAAAACTTTCGAAGGAGCGGGAAGAGGTGTGGTGCCTCAAAAGCAAAGCAATCTGGCTAAAATGTGGAGCTAAAAACACTAATTTTTTCCAAGCCTTTTCAAAGGTAAAAAAAAAAAGTTACTATTTGGGGGAAGAAAAATTAAAATAATGAAGTCCTCTCCTCCTTTGAAGGGCTTGAAAACAAAGGTACCTTCCAATTCCAATCACTTTTTAAGGAATACAACAGGGATACCATTGTGGAGGTAATATGCCTTTCCCAATACTTTCTGGGACTTATTACAGCAGAAGATAATCAATAATTTATGGAGGAAGTATCGGAAGAGGGGATTAAAAAAATATTACACAGTTTCCAGAAGGATGAAATCCCTGGACCGGATGGTTGGACCATTGAATTTTTATTGGCTCTATATGATACTATTGGTCTAGATCTACTCAAGTTGGTGGAATAAATGAAGTCAAGGGGCTTCATACATCCCCCTCTCAACTCGACATTTATTTCTCTCATCCTGAAATCGAACCACCCTATATCATTGGAAGATTACATGATGATTTCACTCTTCAACATCACATATAAAGTGGTAGCAAATATCATTACCAGAATAATGAAAAATGTTTTGTCAAAAATCATCTCCCATGAGCATTTTGGCTTTTTGGAAGGAACACAGATACACGAGGCCATAGGAGTTTCTTAGGAAGGACTGCATTCCATAAAAACAAAAAAGTTGAAAGGTGTAGTTCTTAAAATTGATCTCTCAAAGGATTTTAACAGAGTGAGATGGTTGTACATGTGACAGCTTATAACCCAACTTGGTTTTGAATAGCCATTCATCAAGTGGGGGATGAGTTGTATCACAATAGCTTCTTTTGGGGTGTTAATCAACGGTTTTGCGTCCCAATTTTTGTGGCCAACAAGGGACTTCACTAGGGATGTCCTATCTCTCCTATCCTTTTCATGTTGGTTGTTGAAGGGCTTAGCAGAGAAATATTGGATGTAAAAAGACATGGATCCTTCTCTAGAATTGCAATTACAAACACCGTCAAAATCACTCACCTCCTATCTGTGAATGATATACTCATTTTTTGTGACGGCACTGTGAGGGATGCCGAAAAATTGGTTGAAATTCAAGATATTTTTTAGAAGAATACTGGAATGGTGGTAAACACTCAAAATTCCACTCTTACCAACATTAATATAGAGGAGTTTGAAATACAAAGGTACTTTTACCTTTTTCCTTTTGGCTTAAAAGTTCTTGATGATGGTCTTAAATATTTAGGTTTCATGCTTAATTCGAACTACTACAAACTGGAAGATTGGCGTTGGCTTCTAGCAAATATGGAAAATAGGATAAATATATGGTGTCACAGGTGGTTTTCCAGATCGGACCGATTGGTTCTTGTAAAATATATTCTCGAAGCCATTATTGTTTATTGGATTTCTCTGGCTTGGATACCAAAAGGAATATTAGGAAAAGCTAGGAAACTTTGCTTCAAATTTTTGTGGTCAGGGAAGAATGACAACTCAGTTACTCCATGGGTAAAACGGAAAAGATTAACACAACCAAAGTACTAGGGATCATAGGGGTTAAAAAACATACATCTCTTTGCAAAACATTTAGTTGCAAAATCAAGTTGGAGACTCCTTACCACTCACAACCTTTAGACAAAAGTTGTGCAACACAAATATATTGCACCAGACTCTATTTTGGATTGGATAATAATTCCAACTAGGAGAAGATAGAATATCTCCATCATATTGAAATAAATATTGTCCTCCTTGTCACTCATTGAGGAAGGGTTGGCATAGAAAATAGGAAATGGTTCTCGAGTTCGTATTGGAACTGACCCTTGGCCAGGTTGTCAAAATCAACATATCCTTCTCCCGCCTCTCGTTCATTGTCTCCACCTACAGGGTATTCACCACTTAGATCAAATCGTGGACCTAGGTACCTCTATAATCTAGCAACGGGGTTGGAAAAGTGTTGCAAACCTAGGCATCCTAGATGCGTATTGGTAAGTATGTAATGGTTACCTAAATTCACTTAGAACAACACATGTCAGACTCGTAGATACACAGGATGAAATCATATGGTCATCGACATCACATGGAATGTACACCCCGAAGTTAGGATATAAAAATTGGTTGAAGTTTCTCATCTAGGTGCTGAAAAGTGGTGGTGGAAAAGCATATGGAAATCCAAATCTCCACACAAGTCAAAAATATTCATGTGTGTACTTTTGCAAACAATATCCCAATTTGGGAAAGAATGAAGAACAAGAGCGTAGAAGGGTCGAGTTGGTGTGTAATGTGTAACCAAATTGAGGAAGCAATAACCCACTTGTTCATCTCATTCCCATACACAACACACACTTGGTATGAGTTAAAAAGGAGGTTGAACTTTGCAATATGTTGGAGAGGAACTTCAGTTGAGGAAGCATGGAAAACATGAGTATCATCGCCTGGAACAACAAATATTTGTGCACTTCCTCTACTCACAATATGGGGCATATGGTTGTCTAGAAACAAAGCCATATTTCAGGATCCATCTTCTCAGTTCCATCACTCACATCGAATCTAAGTATCGACATTCTCTCTTACTTTCCACAACAAAAAGACACCCCAATTAAGTATATATAAAAATAGTCCTTGGGCAATTTTTTATGGGGCCTAACAAAGTCAAGCTTCTGGTGGAGGTACAACTCTTTATTTGTTTGAAACGCATCATTTTCAAATTCAAACAGGACTTGGAAATGGGATAAATAACTATGTCAAACATTATGTTCTTAACATCCTACTTTGCTTCGCTTTAAAAAATAATTGCACACACCTTCAGATATTTGGTTACTCCATGATTGTTAGTAACTGAACAAGTAAAATTCAAAAATGCCATAACATATATCTAACAACTTTGCTTGAAGAAATTATGAGGCATCTGGAGGATTTTTATTTCTTCTCGTGTTGTCATGTATACATGGAAAGGAACATGCCAGTGAACCAGCTCTCAAAGAAGGGTGTGAACATTCCTCATGGCCAGTGGAATATCATCAAACACCAAAGTGGCACATTCTACGAGTATTATTGCAAAGAAAGAAAATATTTCATTTTCTCTCTCAAAGGACTTGACACTCTTTTCCCTCCAATGTAAATCAATGACAAATAAGTAAAATACCTTGAGCATTTCTATACCTTCTTGAAAGGTCATATGCAAATATTTTTGCAAGTGCTATTGCACATTCATGTACTCATATCCAAACTCATTTCTTCCAAAGTTGAACATTTTTTGTTAATGAACCATGTAAACTAGATGATTCAAGAATTAGTTGTCCCAAAAAAAAAATCCATATTATTGGGGTTTATGCAATATTTCACATGCAACTAATGTATATTCATAACCATTGGTTGAGTATACTACATGCAACCACTATATTAATCTCACTTGCATAGAAACAAAAGATGTGATCCAATGTAATAAGAAAATTTCAAAATTCATACCTTAAGAGGTTCAAAAAGATACTGATGATTTATGGCATGGAGTTCCTTGCAGTTCTCATTCAATCCATCAAAGTTAGTGAGAAATAACTTGTTCATAATATCTAATACATGCAATATCATACTCATAATTAAAATAAAGTAAAAATATAACATTTGATTTTTGGCATCTTAATAGAACCAAAAAATATATAGAAAATAGATAGTTGACATTATCTAAAGACTGAAACAATAAAAAAGTTGCCCCACCTCAAAACAATGCTCGTTTCTTTCCATTTCCAAATCAAGCCTTGTAAATTCACATAGATTCTTGTGTGTAAACGAATCTTCAACCATGAATACAAGTCCAATTTTAAAGACTCTTCCAAAGTATGCACATATTGGCATATGTTTGTATAGTTATGGTGACTAGGATAAACAAGCAAGTTGTCCTTTGTAATCCAATTTAAAGACAAAAGAACCTCCTTCACTAACCCCAACAATCAATTTTGGTGTATGTGGTTCAACAAATCCTTTATAGACTAAAACCTTCCTAAAAAGTTGCCCCATGCAAAACAACATAGGTAATATTTTAGTAGTTACTATGTACATATCCCTCAACTTTGATGTAGATTCCACGCCATAATGATGAGATAATAAGCAAAGGATAACTAAGATTGGTTATTTTTACAATCTCAAGTATGTTAATTGTTGGGTGCCTAACTTCTTTGTAGAACAGCCAACACCCTCTACAACTTCCCTCACAATTATTTCCACATCATTTGGCCATTTTAAGCACCTTCTTTTGCCTTCTAATCGGCTTGTGGGTTCTCTAGGTATTTAAAAATTTTGTACTCTTTACATTTTGATCTTGCAAGAACCATTTTCTAAATAATCCTATATGTCATGAAAACAAGAAATCACTTACTTTATCTAGAAATAAGAATATAATCTATTTTTTAATATGTTATAGTATTTTTGACAAACCTAATTTGCATATTAACTCATCGAATCAACTTTAGACAATATTAAGACATCACATTTTTGGCAAATCAAAGAGACCAAAGTAATGCCCATGTATACAAGTAAATATTGTTTTCTGATTGTTTATTTTTATTTGCCAGTAAGAAGTAAATAGTATGTTGACATTCTTTCATGTCTATGTAAAGCTCACTTCGTGAGATTAAGAAAAACTAAATCTTAATTCGTGTAAGAGCATTTTTTGGTAATTTAGTTAGTATTTATATTAATAACATATAAAAAAATTGTACAATCAAGTTAGGTTGTAGTTTGCTTCAAAGGGAGGCTAAGCAATAGCAATAAAAAAAGATTTAAATTGTTGTGTTGTCTTTCACCCTGTAGGGATTTAGTAAAACATAGGCATTACAATAAAAACATATACTAGATTCTAGACCAAGACTCCTTGAAGTTTTGGGTAAGCATTATAATTATAACACAAAGAAAAAAAGACCTTCCTTAGACTATTTTGTTGCCATCATTGTCATTCTTTCACCTCTTCCTTTGCCATTTCCCTTTGTTGTGCTTCTTTTGGTTCTTCACTTCTAGCCTCAAAGCTATAGATTCCTTTGAATAAATTTTTATATCTTTGGTTTAGCGGGTCTAACTTATTGAGAGCCTTGATGTGTTGGCTTCTTTTTATTTCAATTGTTGTAGCAATGAAAGTCTTAATGTGTCAATACAAATCCACCATCCTCAATTTTTTTTTTTTGTGTCATGCAAACTTTGTATCATGAGCTGGGGTGTCAATTTCATCACCGAATTTTGTACCTTTGAGGTCATTGACCTTATTTTCGATCTCCTCCACTTTGTATTTGACATTTGCAAAGGATCTACGATTGAATACGTGATATGCGAAGTCCCTTCCCGACCACAAAAATTTGGATGAATAACCGTTGATTAGAACCATAAAATAAGTCGTTGTGATACAACTCACCCCCCCCACTTGATGAATGGGTATTCAAAACCATGGTGGGTCATAAGATGTCGCAGGTACAACAAGCTCACTCTGTTAAAAGCCTTTGAGAGATCAATTTTAAGGACCACACCTTTCATTTTTTTATTTATTTATGGAATGCAATCCTTCTTGAGCGACTTCTATGGCCTCATGTATCTGTCTTCCTTCCAAAAAACCAAACTGCTCATGGGAGATGATTTTTGACAAAAAAAATTCAGTCTTCTGGCAATGATATTTTCTACCACTTTATATGTGATGTTGAAGAGTGAAATTGACATGTAATCTTCCAATGAGCTAGGGGTGGAGCTAGGGTGGTCCAATTTCAATATGAGAGCAATAAACATTTAGTTGAGAGGGGGGTGCATGAATACCCTGACCTTAATTCTTCCATTAACTTGAGAATATCTAGACCAAACCAAGAATAATTAAATGGTCCAACCATCCGGTCTAGGCCTTTTATCCTTCTGGAAAATGTGTAATATTTCTTTAAGCTCATCTTCCGAGACTTCCTCCATATGTTCTTGATTATCTTATGGGGTAATGAGTCTCTGAAAGAATTGGGAAAGGCATATTAACTCTGCAATGGTAGCCCTGTTGTATTCCTTCAAAAGTGATTGGAAATGGGGGGTACCTAGGTTTGCAAGCCCTTTGAAGGAGGAGATGACTTCATTGTTTTCATTTTTCTACCCCCAGATAGTATTTTGTTTTTTACTTCCCTTTAAAAAGGCTTGGAAAAACTTAGTGTTTTCATCTCCACATTCTAGCCAGATTGCTTTTCTTTTGAGGTGCCACACCTCCTCCTGCTCCGTTAAAATTTTCCTTCTCATGGTCTTTAGAGTACCAAGTTTCTCCTTTGATTCTTGTGTAAGGAAACCACTACCCTCCATTACCTGAATCAAGTGAATTTCTAGCTCAACTACTTTGATTTCCATCTTGTCCCTTTCCTTTTTGCGGTATGTCTAGTCTTGTATTTTCTATTTAAACTGAGATAGATTTTGGAAAAAGTATAAGGCAACATGATCCCCCTCTTCAAGTTGAAAAGGAATCCAGCTTGATTGTATAATGTTTTTAACCTCCTTTTTAAGCCATGATGCACACAACTTGAAAGGTTTGGGAGGTTTTTTGGTGTCATCCGATAATTCAACGAAAATCGGGAGATGATAAAAATACCATCCAAAATCCACCCATTTTCTAATTCTAATGTTACGTTCTATGAGGTTTTCAACAATTATAAAGCAGTCCAACCTCTTGGAAATTCTACAATCACATGTCCTCCTTTTTGTCCAAGTAGGCTTCATCTTGAATAGGGAAACATCAATAAGTCTACTTTCCCTGTAAATTTGTTCAAAGTATTATGCTAGAGGATCCACTCAAGCTCTAGGGCCCCAAATTTCATGTGTTTCAAATATGAAATTCAAATGATCTCATGGAATTAGGTTATCAGAATTGAAAAAATACTTCTTCCTAAGCATATGCCAGAAGGGGACACGTTCATCATAAGGGCCATATAATTTGAGAATTGTGAATGTGTTGTTTAATTCAACATGAAATACCTCCAATCCAAGTCCAGAAACAAATCACTAGGTATTTATGACCTGGAAAATCTTTGGATTCCATCCCATGGCTAATCCCCTAGAATGGCCTCTAGCATCTTGTGCAATGAAGTAGAACTACTTGAAAGTGGATTTAAAAAGAAATGTGACCACATCTTTTGATCCTAGGGTTTATTTTAGCAAAATAATTTCAAGCTGATGCAAAGTGACCAACCTATTTAAGGAAATTTTCTTGGGAAGCTTTCCAAACCCCAACAATTTAAAGACAAGAGTTTCATTGGGTAAACCCCTCCAGGGCTTTCGCTGCTCTAAGCACATCAAAAATATATTTATGGTTACAATATGCATTTTCCTTCAAAGCTCGATGTTGAGTCAAGGAGAGGTGTGAGGGTCTCCACCTTCCCTTCCCTTTTGCAGTCGCCTGTAGACTTTTCCCCAATTATTGGTTTTGTGAACAAAGTTCTAAGAGATTTGGGATGTCCCTCAATCTCATATGGAAGCGTATGGGATGATTTTCTTATTTTGTGGAGGAGCCCCGATCTGAAGAAGATGCAGAGATAGGGGGGGAGCGTTACCGTGGTTTGTGTGAATGGAGGGTGATTTCACTCTTTGTTGTTCTAGGAAAATGTTAGGAGGAGCATGGGGAACATAGGATAGGGGGTGGGGAGACACTAGAGAAACCCTTTGTTCAAAACATAAATAATTTAAAGACGATTCCAAGGAAGAGACGTGTTAGAAAGGTATTCCTTTTTATCCAAATATCTTCGCACTTCCATCACGGTGTGTTAAGGAGTTTTATCTTCCACTTCCAGGGATTCTGAGTGTGAAACTGTAAACATAGGCTGAGTTGGGACTTTGCCTCCATCCCCTTCCAATTCTGTATGAATATTGTCTGTCAGATTTTGCGCTTGTCTCCCATTTTGGTGTTCCCCCTCCTTCCTTCTGACTTTATGAAAACTTTTGTCCATCCCAAAACCACCTCTCACCACCAACCACTTTTTTTGTATGTCTGAAACCCTAGTAAATTGTTGGTTTCAATTCCTGGCAATGTGTCCATAATCGTGGCATCTATGGCATCAAAACAATGTGTGCTTGTTAATATAGGTTTCAGTCTCTTAATGGATGGAATTTAAGTCTCCATGCTTTGATTGGTGAATCTTAGTATTGATTTATGATACTTAGTTCCGAAGTCCTGGTAATACATATCACTTATAATAACATGTAGACTGAGAAGCAATTCTTAGTGAAATTGATTGACACATGATCATGTTAGGTGCTTTCTATTTACTTTGTTTGCATTGAATTTGTTCTGTCTTGAATTGATCTACTCTAGATTATGAACCCATGCTTCAATTGCCTTGGATGCTATGGAGCTTTGGACTTTTATGCTTTCTTCCAACGCATGATAAAAATACCATACTTCCAGGTCTTTCTAAATAATTTTATTCATTTGATTATATAAGTTAAGAGTTTGTTTCTAGAACAATACTTCAAGAGTTTTATTGTATGCTAGGATGATCTTTTTGATTATATATATACGTCTTCTTAAATTTATCTCATGATGCTAGTTGGTTCTTCCCATGTTCTGGTATCACTATGTGGACTCTAGAGTTTGATGATTCTAAAATATAACAATTTAGAAGGAACAAAAATTAGATTGAGCTATGAATCCAACATGTTAGGGTGTTAAGTTTTTTACTTGACTTTAATTTAGATATCCCAACTCCCACCTTTTATTTTGCATGCCTTAGTAAATATATGAACTAACTATTTGTATTATATAATGCATAATTGATACACAATTATTGGTAATTGCAACAAATCCATTTCCTGTTGACACACTTCTCTCGATACGGGTTCACTTCATAGATCTATCGATACCCATCAATGCAATCTCCCTAAACATCGGCCCAGACAGGTTTTACCCTATCCAACAACACCTGTGAAGCATATGCAATATCACCCAAGATGTCCAAGGGAGGGCTGCATGAAACACATTTCCGCTGAAGGAAGAGGACTTTCGCACTATCTTTTACTCTATCAAAAGGTTACCCAAAGATCCAGGTTTTAGGCATATCATTCATAATATCTACTTGATGGTATTAAGATCTACTTATCATCATTCACAATCATTCTTATTCATATTTAGATAGACACAGACATTACAGTAACACAATTCAGATCTATTTAACTCACAATTGCCTTAAGGAAGACATCATCGTGTACTAACCCAATGAACCCTACAAGACTTCACATCATGCATATTCAAGAAAGTAAATTCATAGATCACACCTTCATTAAATTTAGAAGTTTGACAGACATGAAAATAAGAACAGGAATTTCATCATCAACATTATCCTTATATTATTTCCACAAACACCTTGCAAAAGACAAGCATTCCTTGGTCGAATAGCCTCAAATCAGAAAAATACATTCATTCACAGAGCGACTCACTTACAACATGACTAATCACATGATCTATCAGCAGATCCAAGTCCCCAAGATCTTCCTATACCCATATCCTTTATGAATCTACTACTAATTCTACGTATAAGCTTGAGCCATTACAAAATGGTCCACATAGCTGACTTCCTAACTAATTTTGACCAAAAAATTCCTAACTCAACTATAATGATCACACTTTTCAGTGTCTTCTTATGCACGGTTGACTCTTTCTCCTATCGATGTTTTCCTTGTCGATGGTGAAAGTGCGCCTTGCACATCCTATCCCCTTCCCAATAGGCCCCCAACACAACCTTGTGGCTCATCCTCAAGCCACGTCAGTTGGAAATTACTGGTGTATCCAATTTTGTCTTGAATTCATCGTATAAAGTTTTTAATTCATTGACGACTGCTTTGACCTTCACTTTGATTGTTGCACACTGCTCCACTTCTTGCTCCATTGGGTGTTCCTCGTTCATATGCTGTACTATGGTTAAGTTCTCCTTCTTCTTCATGATATCTTCCATCGCTTTGAATGCCACTACCTTTGTTGCACCCTGCAATTCATCTAACTGCGTCGACCTCCTATGATGTCTTGTATGTGCCTTATTGACGCACTGTTGCAAATCCTTAATCTCCACTGCCTTGGTGACCTGCGCTAGTGGGGGCATCCCTTTGAGAGATCCCCACATAACTGACAATTGTGCTTTTGCTTCATTCAGTTGTGCTTCTAGCCGGTGTGGCTGCTCATATTGCACCCAATTCCCCCAAAACTTTGTTACATCCTCTGCAATTGTTCATACTACCTTCTCACTCTCCGCAATTTCTGTCGCGATGTCCTCAATTACTCCTCTTCTTTCTGTGAGCTGCTCTGGTGATGTGCTTGGTACCACCCATGCTTGCAACTCCGCATCCTCTTTCCCCAGATCTGCGATTATTCTTCCTAGTTGCAACACTTTTGTTTCGACAAACATTTCTAGGGTAATGTCTAAAATCTCTTCACATGCAACCGAGACTTCTCTCTCCAATCATTGCCTATCATCAAAAGATTTGGTCCTTTCATTGGAAAATTCCTCTTGCTCCATCTTCAGTCACTGAAGCTCAAATTCCACACTCTTTGCTTGCTCTTGAGACTTGACCAATTAGTCATGCACCATCTCCTCGCAGTCTTTGATTTCTTGACTCGCTTCATTCTGAAGTCGGAAGCTCGTTAATGTCGAGTCCGATTGAGTCGAATTTTTTCATGGTGGCACCAACGTCTTCATCACTTATCAAAGTGCTTACGACGAAATCTGTACAATCTACACTTTCTTTCCAATAGTTACCTCGACTGCTCTTTGCAACGCCTCATTTTGTGGTAACCTTGTCTCGAGTACTACGTTTGAGGTCGATTGTAACAACCCCTTCACTTGCCTTTCTCTTGCTAGTATTCATATTTATTGTGGCCAGTATCTTGCTTACTTTCTCATCTGAGGACTTCGTGGTACTACCCCCTTCAACTTGTTCAAACCGACGCTTTGACCGCGCCTCTTCCTGTTGCTTCTCCATCTCCCAATCTATCGGATTTGTTGACGATTCCTCCTGTAAGTCCTCTTCATATTCCTTTGGATTATCCTGCTCGATCGGAATATATGGTGGCAGTCCAGTTTCCGTGTTTGATAGTTCTTCAATGCTGATTGAAACTTTCCACTCAAGTGGCCATTCGTCGATGATGGAGTCCATCTCTTTGTCAGTCAATTTGTATTGTGTTGTCAGCCACTGATGCTCTGAATCCTACCGTGCTTGAATGTGGATATCATGCAGGCCTGTATCTAATCGTGCAAGCCTCCTATACTTTGTCACGGGCACATTTGTGAGGCGGGGATTTTCCTGTCGTATCCTGTAGTGCATCCAATTACACGTATAACTAGATGTTGTTATCAGTTTGTCGCTCCTTGTTTTTTAGCACCCATAGATTCTTGTACCACACTCCTTTGCAGATGTTGAAAACATCAATGTCCATTCCTTGATAGTACTTTGGTTCCATCCAACCCACAAGTGCAATCAGTATCAACAACCATCAGTAGGTAAATTTTCTCCTCCCCTCTTGCTCCAATATGACGCCTTCCATCAACTGGTTTAGAAAAAATAAATCCCAATTCATCTGAACTCCCACTGCGCTCTTCTCTGTGCATGCGATAACTTCTGACGTGAACTGGTTTAGCCTGTTCTTTCACACGATTTTCACGGGTAGCAACTTTTCTGCGATGCGAACTCCCTGGTCATTAATGGTGTCAATGACATACACTCTCTTGTCACGTATCACATCATAATTATTTATGCTTGCCGCCAACTTCTTGTCATTGTCCTTCCCTTTGAAGTATTGGCATGGATCGACCCCTACCTTAGGCAAGCCGATGACTTGTGATATCAAATCGATCGTGATAGGGATCTTTGCATCCAACCATAGATACCCACCATGGAAACACGATAACAAATCCTTTACATAGGGATTAACCTCCGCTAAGCGCCCAAAATGTAGCATGTGGATGATGGTCAATAACCGAGACCACTGCAATCCCAATTCCCATTGCGTTGGTTCTTTGGTAATGGGATCCTTATCGCTATGCTTTCTCTGCTCAAATGTGACCTCTATGCATTTTTGGTATGCCAGAATGTCATGGTCACTGTATTATAGCTTTTGCAACCGCAAAAAAAATTTCATCATTACATGTACTCCCTTCAGCATTACTGACATCTTGATGGGATACTTCTGATTCTTATTGATGCATACCACCGATGCTCCTGACTTTCGCAGTGATACATACCCTGGGATATCATCTATCTTTGACCCTTTCCGCATTGTTGAGTTCTCTTGTCATGTCGTCAATGAGCCAACTTCTACCTCTGCTTCCCTTCTTAAACTACAAGTTGATTTGATTTGTCGTTTCAGAGAGATTGGGCGATTCACACCACTCTTCTTTCTTATTGGTCGCGTTAATATGGTCTGAATTTCTCGCTGCTCTTCCACAATTGGTACGATGTGTAGTGACAATCCCTATGTGTTGGTGCTTGAAATCATTTGTTCCATGGCTATTGTGCTACTTCTCTTCTCTGATTCTCTCCTATACCTCCGTTTGATCTGATTCGTCTTCTCACTACGCACAATGGTTCAACTCGTGCCTCATGGACGATTCTTATAGCCTCCACTTCTCCCATGTCAAGGATTTTGACCATCATTTCCAAATCCTTTGAAGATTAACCAGCAAATCTAACGATTTGATTTTTCCATAAATGCACGTCTTTCCCACTTGCGTCATCACCCATCTGATTTAATTGTTGCATTTATTGTCTGATTTGACAACATCGCTCTTCGTCTGATATCTCCAAGATTCCAACTTTGTTGCGATTTGATTTTCTTTTTCTATGGACAAACTGTGCTACGATTCTCTTTTTTTTTTCATTTGCGCGAATGTCAATATTGGTGCCGCACCTGTCTATCCCAATAGGGCTTTAGCTGACTCCCATTTACTTGTAACACCCTGGTTTTGACCCCGTTTGCATTAAATGTATATGATGTAAATATTATATGGAATCATGAAAAGGAGCTCAAGGCCAAGGACCTGTTATTGATTAATGTTTGGTGTATAGGTGATCATGGTTGATGCCTATGGTTCATGTGCTAAGTCAAGCACGTTTGTAAACATCATGTAAATATGAAATTTAATGAAAAACCCACAATCAACTATGTCAATGCAACAAATAATGAGATGGGGGCATGATTTTCCAAGGATAGGGAGGAGGGGGAATGTTTAACCTTGAGGCTTTGGGTAAAACACATCAAAACTGTCAACTACCCCTTTTCTTGTCTTTTCCCCAACCATTTATTTCTACCAGAATTTGGTTGAGGTAGTTATTGCATGGGAGGGGAAGAGTATGGGAAAAATTCGAATTGGGCAGAGCACCCATTCTGGAAGAACGTGTTTTGACCCCATGGGCAAGAAAACACCAAAAAACATTCTCTCGTGCATTAACGTTTCATCTTCCCTCATGTTTTGGGAGAGCCACAGGATGCTTTGGGGGGGGATTAGGGACCCTACATTCATAAGGAAAGTTGTTGTTCATTCACCCATGCGTTGGTCATTCTTCCCGATCAGATAGATGCAACGAGAGCTAGCAGGTGTTGCTACGCATTTCTGCAAGTATTTTTCCTTTTTCGAGACCCTGTTGCTGCGTTGCAGCATTATCCTAACTCCAGTGTTATGAGACCCTGTCACTTATGTATCAGAGTGAAGCATGTGTTCTTGTGTCTCCCTGTGGTTGTTGTGTTGTGCACCCTAGTTCTGGTCTGAACTATATACAAGACTTATGAGTGGGAGAGAAGTAGATTGTGCTTGATAAACCTAGTGTAGAAACTCACAATAAGATAAGAGTGGTTGGTGAATCTGCTATGCACATTCTGAAGAGCACTGGAAGGGAAGGTGTAGCCTAAGGGACTGTGAAGCAGAGAAAGGGACACTTCCTTTTGTTGGGTGTGTAGGAAACGTGGTTTCCAAGCTAGATAGGTCTTGTGAAGGTGTTCTTAGCTCTGTGGATGAGCTCACTAGCTTAGCAGTCCTTCCTGTCCATTGCCTTAGAATCCTGATAAACCAAACTTGAAGGATGGCTTGGATAATAGCCTAATAAACCCATATGTTCGCTTGGCTGTGTCTTGTTGTGTTTGGCCTTGTGTGATCCTTGTCTGGACATTCTGATAGACCTAACTTTGAATGTCAGCTTGGCTGAGTAGCCTGATAAACCCAGTAGTGAGATGGCTTGGCTATGTATCCTGATAAACCCATATGTTGGCTTGGTTGGTCCTTTATGTAAGTGTTGGCTTGATTGTGTGCAGTCTGATAAACCCAACTGTTAGCTGGCTTGGATGATTAGCTTGATAAACCCAACATTATATTGGCTAGTTGCTTGCAGCCTGTTAAACCCAACTGTGTTGACGTGGCTAAGTTCTTATGTATCCTTGGCTATGTGTGAGCTTGCTAGTGTTACTTATTCATTGTGGAAATAATTCCTAGCTTGGGGGTGGCAGTGCTGCCGAGAGATTGATGAGCGCATGGGCCTATGGTTGGGTGGAACGTTGCAATGACATGGCTGGTTGTAGAACAAACTTTTTTCAAAGATAAGTGTTCTTGTCTATGTTAACTCATTGCATTCGTATTGCTCAATGAAATATGATGAACATGCTAATGTGTTGAATTGGTGAATTGTTCCGCTGTATAATTGAAATTGTATGCATCTGTGTATGTTTTCTTTCAATGCATTTGTACATTAAGTTGCAGGTCTTAGATTGTCATATTGGTGATGGCCTGAATGGCCAAATCTGTCCAAGACTTCAATTAGCAGGTTGAATTTATAGACATAAATCTCCTTCCACAATGGTCTATTTCACAGGTGGGATGCATAATGCGGGAAACGTCTTTCTTCCAAGTCTATTTTCCACAGATCACTTTCCACAACTCTCCGTTCCGCAACTTGCGGGATGCGGGATACAAAAATGTTCTTTGGATGATTTATTTTTCGCAGTTTTCCTACCGCAACTCTCCTTTCCGCAACTTATAGGATATAGGATGCGGCTTTACATATCTCTATCTCTGCAACTTTCCTTTCATCAATGATCTATTCCGTATGCGGGGTCGCAATTTCCATATTCGATCCCGCAAACTCAAGTTTTCCACACCGTTGATTCTTGTGGGCTGATTCTCAGCTGTCGATATGTTCCTAGATACGAAACAGGTTGTAACTATCAATTTTTGGTCATGCTCTATTTTATCTGGTGAACGAGAGGGGACGTGACGATGTGGTATCATAGAATGAACGTCGAAGAGGGATTTTCACAGCCCTGCCCAATGATTCAAAGAAGAACAAAGGTTCATGAAGAAATTTTTTAATTCTGCGTGATAATCAGGGTATGGGTGTGTGACAGAGTGGTATCATAGTTGTTGGTTGCAGCATTGGGCCTGGATGGGCCATAACGAGCAGTTAAAAGAGAAAAGAACACCCAGATTGTGGTTTAATAGAGCCGCAGGTCACAGCACTGGGCCTAAAAGGGGGCCAAGTTGAACAATTATCATAGCTATTGGTAAATGGTTTCAACGTATTGTTAGGTGTGTAACAAGAGAAAAATGTCATGGGAAGTGGGTAAGTGGTTTTGATTCTGAAATTATCTAACAAATGGTGTTTGATAACTTATTTTGTAGAGTCATAGTGCATATTGGAAAAGTGGGTTGTTGGCTCAACCATGAGAACCTAAGACATGAATGATGCACAAGATCCCTATGAGCACGAGGAAGATTCTATGGGGGGGAATTTCCAATTTAGAAATGTTGAGACAGAGTCTAATGGGAGGAGTTTTTAAGATACTCCCCCATATTTTGCAGCCACCATGAGAAGCCTAAGGGTGGAGATGTAAAGTTACAAGGCCAATAATGAAATATTGGTTAAGGGCCGGGAGGAGTATAATCAGCTGAATGCATCCATGCTACAAAGTTTGACAGACATTCAGAGGCGAATGAAATCTGGGGACCAGACAATAAGACCAAGAGGAAGTAAGAACACTACTAGAAGAAGGAAGAGACCTCCTAGTGGTCATGATCTGACTCTGAAGGATCCACTAGCAGTTCAAGTTCTTCTTCTCACTAGAATAGGAGAAAGATGCACTACCAGAACCATTCACGTGATGAGTTTAAGAAGGAAATTCCACCTACCTTCAATGGTGCGATAAAGAAGGGTCAAGAAGCTAAAGCTTGGCTTCATGGGATGAGAAAATATTTTCAAGTCCAAGACTACTCTGGAAATATGAAGGCTAGAGTATCCATCTTCAATTGACTGGAAGAGCATCCATATGGTGGGAGCACTTCAGATAAGTGAAGAAGATTAATGAAAGTAATATTGCGTGGAAACAATTCCAGAAGTATCTCTCTGACAGGTACTATGACAATAAGATCAAAGAATTCCATGAGCTGAGATTGGGACAACAGACCATGGAAGAGTATGCAAAAAAGTTCCTAGAAATTTTGAGGTATGTCAAGTACATCAAAGATGAAAATGTGAAAATCCATCGTTTCTTGAGTGGATTGCTAAGAATCGCTATGAGCAAAGCAAAGGAAAACTTGATTATCATAAGGCATGGAAGGACAAGAAGAATGAGAATTCTGACCAAAGGAAGAAATTTTTCAAACCTGCTAACTTCGGGAATCAACAAAAGCATCCATCCCAAGTTGAGGAGAATCCAGCTAGAGTAGCGGGAGAAAATCCAAGAGATCCACAATAGAACATAGAACCACTCCAATGTTGGAGATGTGGAGGACCCCACATGTGCAGGAATTGTCCACTTGAGAATGAGAATGCAAGGCCAGCTTCCAACATTCAAGAAGTAGAAATAGTGAGTCAAGTAGCAAGGGTCGTCCCTAGGATTTATGCAGCACTGGAGGACTGTTAGGTAGATCACCAGTCAACTGTGGTTGAAGTTGCAGGTAAGATTGTTGAGCAATCTGTTTCTATATGTATTCTCATCTACTTGAATATTAATATTAATAATACATTTTTTTTTGAAATTGAGGTAATATTCAAGGTTCATATTTTACGATCACTTTTTAATCTTTGAAACACCTTCATCTATATCAGCATAAACCAGACACACACATTCAAGTTATAAAACCAAAAACATACGTAAAACCTTAATGTAATAATTTGAATGAACTATTATATCATAATAAGATATTATATCATAGTAAGATATTATATTATAATCTTTTTATTACATATAATCTAATTTGCTTAATATTAACACCAATTTTTTGTGATAAGAATTTATGTATTATTCTTTTATCATAATATTAACATTTTTTTTGAAATTTATTTAATGATGTTATTAATTATTGCATTAGAAATGATATGTAATATACATAATATATATCATAAGAAAATATTAATAAGGATTTTAAACGCGTATTGAAATTGTCTTAAAAAAATGAAAAATAATTTTTTTTTTAAGATTTTTTAATATAGTCTTATATTTATATTTTACAATAGATTTTTATTTTTAATAAATATAAGTTATATATA
>LPNX010112955.1:264246-276707 GCA_001517045.1 Pseudotsuga menziesii
TAAACACGTGGTTTTATAAACATATTTTGAATATTGAAGAAGTAACTTATATTTCAAAATTCAAAATTAATATATTTTATTTTATGAGTTCGTTACTTTATAAGTACATTCATCATATTATATTCAAAAGTATTTTATGTACTCAAAAGTATTTTACTTTTAGTCATATCAAGGATGGTTTTTTTATTGATTTTATTTTAGATATATTTTCAATTTAACTCAACCATGGTTACATTGGGTATGGTGTAAGAGATGAGTTGTAAATATACCTCCCCCAAAAAATGTCTAACTCATAATATTTTATTATATTTCTTATGAGGCCCATTTTAGACCTAAAAATTCCTCTAATGATTGGAAACTTCTCTGTCATTGTGCTAATCGTCTTATTGACAAAGTTACTCCCTTGATCGCTCATCAATATCTTAGTACAGGAAAACCGAGTAATCACATTGTCGAATAGGGACCTAGCTGTTGTCGTAATTGTACAATCCTTCATTGGTGTTTCCTTTTCCCATCGTGTCAATTAGTCTGTCGCAGTGATGATATATCATGCACCTGCCCGTTTCGATGGAGGATTGATGGGTCCCACAATATCCACATCCCATTTATCAAATAGTTGTAGCGTTATATGAGGTAATAGCGGAATCTCATCCCGTCGTGACGGCTTCCCTATCCTTTGATAGACATCACAACTTTTAGCCTAATCTGCAGCATCATTGTGCATTTTTTGCCACCATAATCTAGCTCAGAGTATCTTTCTAGTGGTTTCACGACCTCCATAATGTCCTCCTGAAATTCTGTTGCTCGCCTCTTCCAATACTCTCT
Source organism: Pseudotsuga menziesii (assembly GCA_001517045.1). Taxonomy (NCBI): domain Eukaryota; kingdom Viridiplantae; phylum Streptophyta; class Pinopsida; order Pinales; family Pinaceae; genus Pseudotsuga; species Pseudotsuga menziesii. The sequence goes on from LPNX010112955.1 coordinate 265,072, forward strand.
CCTGCTCATGCGACATAACATATCGACGTAGAATTTTGTTCGGCCCCCTTTTTAGAGCTTTCCAATGATTAGATGGAAATACACAACTATGATGACCAGTTGGTTCTTGTAACGTCCCCAACCCTCCGACCAGCAAAGAGGACGCTACCATGGCATTAACCATCCGGGCTACCAGCCCCATGAACATGTGAATTCATAAAAATGTTGAAAACAGAATGCATTGAAGTAGAACATACATAGATGCAATTGTTTATCATACACAGCGGAAGCAACACACATTCATACAAGCATTCATTCAACATGTTCATCACATTCATTAACAGAAAATATGGTTGCAGAAGTAAAATAGACAAGATTACTTATCTTATAAAGAACTCGTTCTGCAACCAGCTACGTCGCTGCAACGTTCCACCCAACCATAGGCCAGCGTGCTCCTTAATCTCTCAGCAACGCTGCCACCCCCGAGCTGGGCATGATTCTCCAAGGAGTAAGGGAACAAGTAGGCTTACACATAGCCAAGGATACACAAAACACAGCCAAGCCAACACAGTTGGGTTTATCAAGCCATCAACAAGACAGCCAAGCCAACATGGTCAGGTTTATCAGGCCATCCAGGAGTTGGGAAAGGCTAAATGCTAAGCTGGTGAGCCCATTACAGAGCTAGGAAAACCTACACCATAACTATCCTAACTTCTAAGACACCCACACACACCCAACACAAGGAATCAGTCCCTTCTCTACTACATAGTACCTCAGGCCTTGCATTCCCTTCCAGTGTTATTCAGGGGTTGTGGAGAAGAAAGCCATCCCTCTAGCTCTGTCTGTGTGGTTTCCAGCCACCAGGTTTATCAAGCAAACCAAGCCCCCATCCCTTCTCCCAACAAAGTCTAAAGACCAACCATTGCACACATGCAATTAATCATCTATTACAACTTAAACAGGGAAGACGACTCCAAACAATCCACAGCAGCCTCAAAGCATAAAAGCAAACACAACTCACGACATGGGGAAAACAACCGTCCTGAAACGTATCAGTGAGCACAACCCACAACATGGGTAAAACAACAGCCCGTCCTTGGGCAACGAAGCCACCAGGGAGACTTACCCAGACCACGCTGGAGAATAAATACAATCTCCCGTTATATGCGTGAAATGAACAGACTCCCATCCCCAAAATATAAGGAAGACCTCAACAATCACAACAAATCTTGAGGAGAACATCGACGACCATAACTCACGGGAAGAACAACAGCTCCAATCTCAACATTAAAATGACAGTAATTACACGGCCATACCATTCTGTAAGGAGATCATACAGCCGAAAACGTGAATGGCCCTTCACAACAAATCGTGGATGAAAGAGCACGGTTCCCAGCTCGTTGTGTGAGCCCAAAACCAAAAAAATCCTGTGCATGAGAATAATGAACAGATAATGATCCCTACGTGAGGATGAACAGCTCTTCCTATGCACGTGGATGAACACACAATCATGAGGAATGAACAGACCATGGAGATAACGCGCAGTGGAGAGAATGAATGAAGGGCGTAGTCAATCTTCTGCCCATCGTGAGGTTCAATCTGCTGGAGGAGTGTGCGTGTGGACAAGGACTGATAGTCCTGCCACACTCCACTCCCAGCCATAACTGCCTCAACCACTCAGGTGAACATTAATATTGGTAGTTGGATAAGACAAGGGGAGGTGACACATGGATTTCTCTCATAGCCCAAGGTTTGACATTTCCCCCACCCTTATCCTTGTGAAAATCATTCCCTTTTCAATTTAGTTTCCGCGAACATAGCTGGTTGGGTTCATTTAATTAAATATGCATATTTACATTATAACAAAACTTAAGACGTATGCCGCATGCCCCGATATACCATCGGTGACAAGTTCAACCCAAAACATAGCATAACCAATCGATGGTGGGGCCTTGGCCTTTAGCTCTGCACCATGATTATTACAATATATATATCATGTACATTTAATGCAATGGGGTCAAAATCAGGGTGTTACACTTCTTCTGACTCATGGTGAATTCCTTTGATGCTCTTCCTATTGTAAAAAATTGGACAATTTGCACAAATGGTCATCAACCATTTAAATTCTAAACAACTGCGCATCAGGTAAGTCATCCTCGATGATGCTTGGCTCTTCACCTATCTCTATCCTTGATAGATGATCATATCCTGCATTCAACCACCCTGGCTTCATAATGATCTTGAAATCGAACTCTTGGAATAGTAATAACCATCAACAAAAATTCCCCCCCAAGATAGAATTGTTAACCAGGAGCTTCAATTTTGAGTGATCCGTAAACATTTTGAAATGTCCTCCCAACATGTAGTGGAAGAATTTTTGTAATGAATATACCATCGCCAATCCTTCCCTCTCTATAGTTGTGTAGTTTTTTTTCTGCAGTAGACAACTTCCGACTTGCAATTGCGATTAGGTGATCGATCACTCCTTCCTTTGTTTGATCCAAAATCACTCTTAATGCGGCTGATGAAGCATCGACATGGACGTGGAAATATTCATCCAATTCAGAAAAAATAATGTTGGTGATGCGACCATTTTCTGCTTCAGCGTATCAATACTTCTTTAACATTCTTCGTTACATTCGAACTTTACATCCGTTTTCAAGAGTTTCTCCATAGATGTTGTGATCTTTGCGTATCCCCTTATGAAATTTTGGTAATATTCTATGTGACCCAACATCGCCATTAGTTGTTTTACTATCATCGATGCTGGTAGGTCGACAGTTACCACGATCTTGGCGGCATTAACCAAAATACCTTCCTTACATACAAAATTTCCCAACATATTCTTAAATGGAGCACAAAATACACACTTCAAATTCAGCGGGATCTGATGTTGTCGAAAGATTTCTAACATCAATCGAAGGTTCACAGTGTCATCTTTTACCAACCCATATACGGTCCAGTCATCCATGTAGAATTCCATGAATTTACGAATGAAGTCCTTAAATGTGGCAACAACTATCCTTAAAAATATCACAGGTGCATTCTTGACACCAAACGACATTTTCGTGTACTGAAAACATCCCCATTCCATTAAAAAAGTGGTCTTGTGCCTATCCTCCTTCGCAATCCATATCTATTGGTAGCCTAAATATCCATCCGTGAACGAATAAATCTCTTATCCTCCAACTCCTTCCAATACTTCGTTAGTAAATGGTGTTGGGAACTGATCATGAATACTTGCGTCATTTAGCTTCCTTAAGCCGACACAGATCCTAATTTCTCCCCCCCTTCCTTTTGTCCTGTACAACCATTGAACTGATCCATTCCAACTCTTAAACACATTCGATAATGCCAACATCCATCACCCGTTCTAATTCTATTTTGACACATTCCTTATATCTCGAGTTCAATCTGTATGGTCGTTGCTTTATTGATTTCACATATGGATTTAGAGGAAATTTCATTTCGCCCAAGTCACCTGAAATCCCTTTCATCTCAAAAAATTTCGTTGGAAATAAATCTTGGAATTCAAGTAGTAGGTTACTGATCTTCTCCAAGGTTGTCTCATCACAATAATCCCCAATACTAGTGAATTCCGGTTCCTATGTTATCCCAATATTGACCTTTCTTATCTTGAGCGGTTGTTTGACTCTATTGGATGGTCTTTCTGGGGCTGCGATATCCTGACTTCCCTTTGATTCTGAGATGTTGACAACTCTTGGATCATCCTCATCGTTAGGCTCTCCTGCTATGTTGTAGCTTTCCAACATTAATTGTGTTGTTGGTATGTTCTCCGATTCCATTGGTAAGTCAGTCACAACTATTTCCAACACTTTGTTGCGGATGTCTTGAAGTGCGCTATGTATGAATAGATTGTCATTCACAAAGATGAAAGTGTGATTAAAGCTAACAGTAAGTTCTTCCCATGTTGTAGTTTCCCTTTGTAGTTCTTCCAAAATGTACCACCTTCGTGGTACTTCGTCCAACTTTTGGAAAAATGCATGGACCCATTCTTCCTTCGACTTCGATGGCCATGCAGTTTGGCATGCAACTAGATGATCATTGGGATTGTTCCTTCCTTTATATTTATTTCCTTGGTAGTGCCTTACTTCCCCAAATCAAAATTCCATTAATCGATGACATACCTGCCAATCTCACATCAAGGTCTTGTGTGTAACCCATGATCTTGCCAGAGTAGCCTTCAGTGCTTCTTCCAATTCCAATAGTCGTTGAGGATCTGATACTTTATCCTCAAATTCATTAATAAAACCAGCCATGTTAGGTAGTCCTTCATACGCCAGCAATTCAACGACTTCTGTTTCTAACCAGCACAACAACTGAGTGACTCGTCCACATTTTCTAACCAATACTTCGTGTAACCGGTTCTTCCACTTCTCTAACACATCATTAGAGTCCAATGATGCAGATTTAGTACTTCGCCAAACCAAATATCCATCCATAGTGGGGTTGATGTAGTCCTTAGAAATATTATAATCACTATCCCATCCTCCTACAACTTCTTCTTTTAGTAGTTTGACATATCTATGGCCTTCACTAGGATCTAATGGGTCAATGATCCGTATTTAACAATTCTTGAAAGTCATTACTCTTTTCTTAAATTTGATACCTACCAAATTGTCATTTTCCCATCCTATTCCCAACAACACACGGTATGAGCTGCCTTCGTCGACTTTCTCAATAACATTGTAGTCTGCCTATGTCTTTAGTCCCTCCACTTCAACAGGTAGGTGGCGTACTCTACCGATTAAAAACAACCTCACCTAATTTTCTAGTCACAGCTGCACGTGATACCAAATCAACTGCGGTTTCCCCATGATTTCCCATGTTTTCTTCGTTAGGATATTTACGTCTGATCCTAGATCCAAGATGACTGAATCCACATCATAAACATTGATCTGGACATTCATCCACATTTCCCTTCCCGTTTTCTTCTTATGCAAAGAATTCATCGAGTGGTATTGTCTCCCTTTTTCCTGTCAGTACAACAAGATCTTTATTTATGCTAATGTATCTGGATCTTTTGCTAGAAAAAACCAACTTTCTAGAAAAAATTTCAAATTACTAACCTTCCTTGATGATCCCATCATAGATGTCAAATAAAAACTTGGTGGCATTTCATAGATAGGTAACTTACTAGTGCTCCAATTCAGTACTTCTGTTGTGTCGATGAAGTTTTCTTTCTCAACGTTAACATCAATTTGTACCTTCTTTTGAGCCATTGGTCAGATATTTATCAGTGGTCCATCTTCTCCTGTCATCGCTCCTTGTCAAGTTACCACTCTGAAATTTGTTAGATATGTTAGGGGTTCCGTTGATATCTTTCCTACATTCAGTCCTTGATTTTGAATATGAGTCTGGTACACATTATGGTTTGGTTGTGGTTGCGACTGGTTCTTGGCTTGCCACTTCGCAATCAACTGTGGACATTATTCGACTGTATGATCTACAACACTGCAATAAGTACATTGAGACTGTATATTCGGACAGTCTCTCTGGAAATGTCCCGATACTCTGCAATTATAGAACTTTATAAGTCTGCAACCTCATCCCATAGCTCCTCCATGACCAAAGCCTCCATTGCGACCTCCACTGAATCCTCCTCGGAATCCTCCTTGTGGCTGATACTATGGTTGGTTGAACTGCTACTTCTAATTAGGATGTGATTGAGCTAACTATGGTTGAGTATACTATGACTGCTGCTGGTTATACTGCATTTGGTTGTATTGTGGTTGTTTTTGAGTGTACTGCAACTGCGGTTGTGGTCTTTATGCTGGTCGATGTTCATCTCCTTTCATAAAATATGTAGCCATGGTTCTTTCTTGGAGAAAATCATATGCTATGTAGTCCTTTTATTCATGGCCAACTGATCAACAAAACTTGCAGAAAATATTTGTTGGATTCAACACAACCTTTTGAAGGTATACACATTCCTCGGACCAATGTCCTCTAGTCTAGCGAATCCGACACCATGGTAGTCCTTCTTAACTTAGTGGATTCATAGCTAGAGCCTGTAAATATTTGTGGAAGTCTAGGCATTGTTCCTTATGATGTCCTTCAGTTTGACATCAACTGCACCATAATTCTTCGTGAACATCTTTTCCCTTCTTTATATCCTGCAACTGAATAGTAAGGTTCAGTAATTACGACTAGATATGGCTCATTCCAACCCCCATTTCACCAACTAGTGAAGCTTCCAACTTCATCGCGATTTCCAGAGCTTCCTTCTGAGACACAATATTCTGTTGCAATAATGGCATACATATGTGTGGTACCAAGTTGCAATAAACAATTCGTTATGTTGTACATCGCTCATTCCAAAGCTCACCTTGGCCATTAGAGTTTTGAACGATTGATCAAAATCCCATATAGACTCATTCTTATATTGCATTATTTATTTCAACTTGGTAATATACCATGATTTAGATTTTGGATTTTTAAATTCCTCGATTAGTTCGGTGCTAATCTGCACTTGGGTCTTCTGAGGATGCCCCATTGGTACTTTCATAAATTTCATGTACCAATCTAATGATCGACCATGAAAGGTTGTCGCTAATTGTCCTTCCTTGACATCTTCATCTTGTACTTGTTTTACTATCCATACTTCTTTGCATAGGAACCAATACTTCTTGAGATCTTCAGTCCCATTACCCTGGTACAAGGGTAGCTTTACGTCGTCACCTTCCATTCTGGGTATCCTTTCGGTATTCATTGATCCACTACTATTACTGTTATACTGACACAAAGGACAACCCTGTGATGACCTTGTGTTTCTTCCTCCTAAATTTGGCACAGTGCACATAGGTGTAGGTATGTTGTTGCTTTTGGTTGGTCCTTCCTCAGACTCAGGCGTAGCCTGGTCATTTCCTTCGTCATTGTATGGTCACTTCGTCTCTTATGGTCCCTTCTCACAGTTTCTTGTTCTAGTTGCACCAGGACTCTCCCCAGTCCTCTGTCTCTTCTCTTGCTGGAACCTCACCCCACTTTGTAGGAGACCAGACTCTTTCTCGACTTCCCTCATAGTCTCATTGTAACTTCCATCCATCTACCATGTATCATTCCATCTAACCCTTTCCTTCACAGTAACCGTGACCTCTGTATACCAAAGCTTTACTTATCGGAATTCATCTCTAGTATTCCCTTTTCATAGATGAACATCTTAATCCACAGTGGTAACGACAATAAAAATATCCCCCTCGGTCCCTTAAAGAATTCCCTCTTTGTGTCATTGTAGGAATTAACCGTGTCAAAATTGTTTTTAGTGATATATCCTTCTAAAATGTTGTCTATCCATACCTCGACAACTCTCGAAGCTTTGTTGTTCACCCTTCGTAACTGCTGGATTAGTATAGGGGTCCACTGATTAGGTTCTCCTCCTTGGAAATTCCCCTTCCAGAAAGTAAGTTGTGCCAAAAACTCATACAATATTATTGGAAACTAAACAAAGAATATTTCATGGATATCAAAGTAAATATATCTCCCAAACCACTTGATCCGTAGGACCTCAACTTGTGTGCATTTAATAGTTTGTTGTAAAAGAATGCGTTCAACAGGTTAATTAATGGACAGTATTAGCAGAAATTAAATGCTCAGAACAGGAATGAAAAACAAGACTGATAAACATACATTAGAAGAATCCCAGAAACAGGGAGTCACAAAACAGAAGTTGATAACGGAGTTCACCCCCTTCAATGGGATACGTCTCCGGGTCCCTCTCCAATGGGTACCGATCCAATTAATCTCTTAAAATGGTACAAATGGTTCTGGAAAACAACTTCAGCAACTGTAAACATAATGTTGTACAAAGTCTTTAAGACCTTTGTCTAAAAATTACAAGCAGCCTTCATAAGGCAAAGAAAGCCAAAGTATGACAGAGAATGTCGACTTCCCCAGTAACAGCATCGGAATACTTTACAGCAAATTCTCCAAGCTTCGCATAACTGAGAAATGGTGTACTGCGCTCTTCACGAACTGAGTCCCCCCTCTGGTCGCCAGCTTCCTCTATTTAAGCCTCATAAGTAACAGATTTTCTCCTTCTTTCACACAGCTGTTACCATATGTTCAGGCTGAATCATGCTATTCGTCCAAATAGCGGCCCAAGCGTTTCACGTTTCCTATCCCCGAAAGGCTGTTCATCTCCTTATCAATGTTACATTCATATGGTAAAAACTGAACCAAAGAACCAAAAACGTTGCCAATGCGTATGTTCCATTCCCTGAAACACAGCATCAAGACTGTGTACCAAACTGCAAAAACTGTTTTGAAACGTCCCCGCGTGAACGCATTTTGAATCGGAAGCTTTAGTCATCTGCTCTTCCGCCATTGCGGAAGAGTGATATGCAACGGGCTCCGATATTTTACTCCAATGATCTCTATCTCAATCGGCTGTCATTTTGTTTTCGAGTCGGAACATATGTTACTTTGGTTTCCGTAGTTGCGGATGGAAGATGGCAAAGTCTCTCGATTTTCGCCTTGACTTTTCAAACCATGCGTCGTTGTTTGCGCTGCTCCGTAAGTCTTGGGATTCCGCCGTTGCGGCTGCCAAAAGGGTTATTCTTTCGATCAAGATTATGCCCGTTGGGGACTACGATATCCTTTATCTATCCGCCGTTGCGGCTGCCGGAAGCGTTATCCTTCTAATCAAGATTGTGCCCGTCGTTGCGGACTGCGATATCCCCACGGACAGACTAGAGGTTTTGCCGCCCGATATTGCAGAAAGAGGAGTTCTTGTGAGCCCCGACGTTGCGGAAGGAGAAGTTCTTGTGGCCACCGATCCATATATATTTGTCGTCCGATTTTTTTTCATCCGCCACTTTTGAACCATTGTACCATATTGGATCTTTAAAGAGGAATAATCCGCTGGATCAATCCTCCCCATTGGAGAGCTTTTGGACCACCAAAATCCTGAATTATTCTGCAAGTAAGTGAGGGTACAGCTCCCTCACTTTCCCAATCTCCATCCATCTTGCTTTGCTAGGATGCATTCCTTTCAGCCCCACTCGAAGGTACTTAGCATTCCCCCGTCGTGAAGTCCTTATATTTCTGTCAAGAATAACATCATCCTGCAACTCTCTCATATATTCAGGAGCCAAATCATCAAGGAATCTGTATGTTAATTTCCTCATCCATGATCATAGGGGGCTCATACAATTTAAGATTCTCAACATTGACAACTGAATAAATTTGCATGTATGGAGGTAAATTCAAGCGAAAAGCATTAGTACCGATCTTTTCCAAGATCTCAAAAGTACCATACCTGATAGGCTTAAGTTTTTTACCTTCACCTTTCATTCTTTCTTTGGTGATGTGTAACCAAACTCTGTCACCAACCTGAAATTGATGATCAACTCGATGCTTGTCATGCCTGGATTTGTACTTTGCCTGGCTCTTCTCCAACTCTTCTTGAACTGCCTGCTGCACTGCTTGGATTCTCTGAATGAAATTTAAAGCTTTATCTGCGTCATGATGTCCATCCACTGCATCTTTGCCAAAAGAGAAGTCCATCGGTGTTTTTGGCAGATAACCAAAACAAGTTTCAAAAGGATATCTTTTCATGGAAGAATGAACTGCATGATTGTAAGCATGTTGTATATACTGCAACTGCTCATCCCAAAGTTTAGGATGTTTGCTACAATATCCTCTGAGCAGCTGAACCGCTGTTCTATTCACTACCTCTGTTTTCCCATCGGTCTATGGATGAAAAGTTGTACTTTTCTTCAGTTTAGTGTCCATAAGCTCCCATAAATTCGACCAGAATTCTCCCAAGAACTGGGAATCCCGATCAGATACAATAGACATGGATAGCCCAAAATGTACCCAAACATTCTGAAAGAATAAATGAGTTGTTTGTTCAACAGTGATCTGCTTGTTACATGGCATTAAGATACACATTTTGCTGAACCTATCCACAACAACATATAGGTAATCATGCCCTTTTCTAGACATAGGTAGTCCCCCTACAAAGTCCATAGAAATACTTTCCTAAGGACAAGAAGAAACTGGAAGAGGAGTGTACAAACCCAATTTCCTATTGCTAGGCTTACTTGTTGCACACATAACACAACCTCTTATATACTTAGCTACAGTTTCTTGCATTTGAGGCCAATAATAGTGATTCTGCAATACAGACAATGTTTTACTTACTCCAAAATGTCCTACAATCAATGAACTATGTGCTTCTCGAACCACATGCACTCTCTCTTTCCCTGGAATACAAAGTTTACCAATATGATACAAGAGTTGATTATGCACATAATATTTCTCTTCCTGTTTACCATGTATTAGTGATGCATATACTTTCTTAAAATCTTTATCTTCTGCATACTGTTCAATATAAATTTCATGTGTTAATGAACTGTTCTGAAGAATGACCGAAGCATTTGTAGGTGGCCTTGATAACATGTCTGCTACTTTATTATGAATTCCCTTTTTGTACTTAATTACGAGATGAAACTGTTGTAAGAACCCCATCCATCTTAAATGCCTACTTTGTTGTATTTTAGTTTGAGATTGTAAATATTGAAGTGGCTGATGATCAGTATGTATGACTGTCTCTTTTCCCATGATATAATGTTTCCACTTCTTCACACTCTATACTAAAGCATACAATTCTTTGTCATAGGTCGGATAGTTACTTACCACAGTAGAGAATGTTTCTGAATGGTAACAGACTGGCTTCCTTTCTTGCATCAAAACTGCTCCCATGGAAAACCCGCTGGCATCGGTTTCGATCTCAAATGGTTGCTGCAAATATGGCAATGTCAGAACTGGTGCTGTGTTAATCTTTTCCTTCAAAGTGTCGAAGGCTCTCTGATGCTTTCCTCCCCACTAGAAAATTTCTTTAACACTTGTTAATGCTTGCAAAGGCGCAGCAATGGAGGAAAACCCAGAAATGAATTTCCTCCAATACTGAACCGCACCCAGAAAAAATCTGATTTCAGTAACGGTGTTAGGCCGTGGCCAGTTTACAATGACAGCAACCTTGGCTGGGTCCACTCGCAGGTGGCCTCCACCAATAATATGGCCTAGATATACTAAATAAGTTTTAGCAAATTCACATTTAGACATTTTTACATAAAGCTTTTCCTTTCTCAGTACATCTAAAATTTTCTTCACATGTATAACATGTTCTTCCCAAGTTTCGCTAAACACAAGGATATCATCTAGATATACAATTACAAAATCATCAATGACTGAATGAAAGACATCATTCATGACCCGCATGAAAGTAGCCGGTGCGTTACAGAGCCCAAAAGGCATCACAAGCCATTCATACAAACCCTGTTTCGTTTTAAAAGCTGTTTTCCAAGCATCATGCTCAGCAACACGGATTTGATGATACCCACTACGCAGATCCAATTTTGTAAAGTAAGTTGCATGTTTCAACTGATCAAGCAAATCATCAATGCGAGGAAGAGGATACTTGTTTTTAATGGTGATTTTTTTAAGGGCCCTGTAGTCGATACACATTCTCCACGACCCATCCTTCTTTGGAACCAAGACTATAGGAGAGCCGCAAGGAGAAGTGCTGGGCCAGATGACCCCCTTCTCAATCAGCTCCTGAACCTGCTTCTTGATCTCCTCATTCTGCATTACAGACATCCAGTACATGGCTATGTTCAGGAGTGGCACATCCT
>LPNX010112955.1:276799-437868 GCA_001517045.1 Pseudotsuga menziesii
CTTATTTGCTCGTACAATATATTCCATACCTTCTTTAAAAATATGATACTTATTCTGCTCTCTATAAAAGACTGCTTTCCAGTCATACAAATATGGACTCCCAAGTACAATTCCACAAATCTCAAGTGGTACTACATCCAATTCTACCTCATCCCTAAACTTTTCAATAATTGCAAATTTTAATACACATTTCCTTGTAACTTGCAATCGTGTATCATTAGTAACCCAACCTAGAGGATAGGGCTTTTCATGAGGCGCAGTAACTAAATGCAATTTCTTAACAACTTCTTCTGATATCAGATTTACTTGTGAACCACTATCAAACAATGTATCAATCTGTGTGTGATTTGCAATGACACAAACATGAAGCAGTGCACTTCTATCTTTATCATTTTGCTTAGAAGTAGATGGCAGACTTGTACTTGCACTAGAACTTGATTGTGCATCAATGGGAAGTGAGATACTTTTATCCTTACCTTGGATTCCGACAGCTATAACCTTTGTTTCATCACCTGAGTCGGATCCCAAGTCTTGAATAACTGTTGTAGTAGCTTTTGCTTTTCCTTTGTCTTTGTTTCCTCCGTGCTTCTTTGGCCTTAACTCTGGATGAAGCTTCCAACACTTAGAGACATCATGTCCCTTCTGACAATGCGAACAGGTAGGCTTTTCACCTTCTTTCTTAACAGTAGCCATCTTTTTTTTCCCCTTATCTTTACCTTTCGATTTGCTGTCAAATTTAAATGACTTTTTCACAAAAGTATCATTAGCATACTTACCCATGGCTTCTAAATGGGTAGCTTGAACACATACATCATCCAAATTACTGGGATTAAACATCAACAAGGTATGTTTCAAATAAGAATGCATGCCACCAATGTACTTAAGAAGAGTTTCCTGTGTATCTAATGAAACATTCAATGCAATAGCCCTCTTTCTGAATTCATGAGTATAATCTTGAATTCTTTGTCCCTTAGCTTGCCTAAACATTTGCCAATTCATGGTTAATTGCTGCATGTGACCTAAAGGATAAAATTTCTTTCTTAATACTTCGATGAATTCATTTCAAACTGAAATAATTTTACCATTCTTTTGAATATCTTGCTGAATCTTGCTCTCCCACCAATTAAGAGCCATTCCACTCATTCTCAAAGTGGTCAATTGAATCCTGGAATGGTCATCATTAATGCCCTGCACCCTGCAATATACTTCAAGCTGCTTGATCCAATTGTCTAATTTTTCAGCATCTACATCTCCATAATAAATAGGTAATTCAAATTTTACATACAATTTGAAATAAGGCATATTAGGACTTGCATTATTTGAATGAATTATGAGAAGAAGAAAAAGTCTGCTTAGTGTCAGGAGGATCACCATCACGTCCTACTCCTTTACCCGTTTCTTCCGGATTCACTTCTACATCTCTGGATGAAGATCCTTTTTCTTTCTTCTTCCTTTCTGCTCGCTCATCGAGTAGAATTTCCATCATGGCTTTCATGCTCATAAAAGCCTCTAGGAACTCAGTTTCAGAAATGACAGGTTTTTCTCATTATGTATGTCCTTCTTCTTCCCCTCGTGGAGAAGACATGGTTCTTGAGAATGTTCTCCTGGAGCCAATCTCAGGATCTCCTTCAACTAATTCTCCTTCACCAACCTTTGACCTCGACCTGGTAAGCATTCACAAACTTGCACAACAGTCAACCAGCTCTGATACCAAAATATGATCCGTAGGACATCAACTTGTGTGCATTTAACAGTTTGTTGTAAAAGAATGCGTTCAACAGGTTAATTAATGGACAGTATTAGCAGAAATTAAATGCTCAGAACAGGAATGAAAAACAAGACTGATAAACAAACATTAGAAGAATCCCAGAAACAGGGAGTCACAAAACATAAGTTGATAACGGAGTTCACCCCCTTCACTGGGCTACGTCTCCGGGTCCCTCTCCAATGGGTACCGATCCAATTAATATCTTAAAATGGTACAAATGGTTCTGGAAAACAACTTCAGCAACTGTAAACAGAATTTTGTACAAAGTCTTTAATACCTTTCTCTGAAAATTACAAGCAGCCTTCGTAAGGAAAAGAAAGCCAAAGTATGACAAAGAATGTCGACTTCCCCAGTAACAGCATCGGAATACTTTACAGCAAATTCTCCAAGATTCGCATAACTGAGAAACAGTGTACTGCGCTCTTCACGAACTGAGTCCCCCCTCTAGTCGCCAGCTTCCTCTATTTAAGCCTCATAAGTAACGAATTTTCTCCTTCTTTCACACAGTTGTTACCATATGTTCAGGCTGAATCATGCCATTCGGCCAAATAGCGGCCCAAGCATTTGACGTTTCCTATCCCCGACAGGATGTTCATCTCCTTATCAATGTTACATTCATATGGTAAAAATTGAACCAAAGAACAAAAAACGTTTCCAATGCGTCTGTTCCATTCCCTGAAACGCGGCATCAAGACTGTGTACCAAACTGCAAGAACTGTTTTGAAACGTCCCCGCACGAACTCATTTTGAATCGGAAGCTTTAGTCATCTGCTCTTCCGCCATTGCAAAAGAGTGATATGCAATGGGCTCCGATATTTTACTCCGATGATCTCTATCTCAATCGGCTGTCATTTGGTTTTCAAGTCGGAACGTATGTTACTTTGGTTTCCGCAGTTGCGGACGGCAGATGGCAAAGTCTCCCGATTTTCACCTTGACTTTTCAAACCTCGCGTCGTTGTATGCACCGCTCCGTAAGTCTTGGGCTTCCGCTGTTGCGGCTACCGAAAGGGTTATTCTTTCAATCAAGACTATGCAAGTCGGGGACTACAATATCCTTTATCTATCCGCCATTGCGGTTGCCGGAAGCATTATCCTTCCGATCAAGATTGTGCTCGTCGTTGCGGATTACGATATCCCTGTGGACAGACTAGAGGTTTTGCCGCCCGATATTGCGGAAAGAGAAGTTCTTGTGAGCCCTGACGTTGCGGAAGGAGAAATTCTTGTGGCCGCTGATCCATATATATTTGCCGTCCGATTTTTTTTCATCCACTGCTTCTGAACCATTGTACCATATTGGATCTTTAAAGAGGAATAATCCGTCGGATCACCACTCTTCTTCCATCAATACGGAGTTCTAATTTTATTCTGTGAAATATCAGGCCTTCTAATCGAACCAGTCCTAGATCTCTGGTTTCGTCGGATGCCACAATATGTCATATTCTTGTTTGTACTATGTTTTGACAACATAACCATTTGTTGACACACTTCTTTCGACATGGGTTCACTCTACAGATCTGTTGAAACCCATCGAGGCAAGATCCCTAAACATCAACCCGGATAGGTTTTACCTTATCCAACAACACCTACAAAGCAGATGTTGTCTCACCCGATATGTCCGAGTGAGGGCTGCAGGAACCACGTTTCCGCAAAAGGAAGAGGACTTTCACATTATCTCTTACCCTATCGCAGGGTTACTCATAGATCAAGGTTTTAGGAATATCATTCATAAGATCTATCTGATGGTATTAGGATCTACTTATCATCATTCACAATCATTCTTATTTAGATTTAGATAGACACAAACATCACATTAACATAATTCATATCTATTTAACTCAGAATTTTCTTAACAAAGACATCAACATGTATTAACCAAATGCAACATTTCACATCATTTTGATTCAAGCAAGTACATTCATAGATCACACACTACTACATATGGCTCAAAAGTCACACGAAAGTTTGCCACGAATAAGTTAAAATTGATTTTTTTGTGGAAAAACAGTTTAAAATATTGAAAAAAATTGAAAATGTCCCCAACGATCATCGCTATAGCGACGCATAGTACAAAATGTTTCTATAGCGACGAAAGTTCATCGCTATGGTGACTCATAGTCCAAAACGTTGCTATAGCGACGAATGTTTTGTGTAAATCATAATGTATGTCTTGTTTTTAAAAATTATATATAAAACCATCTTGTATGTTTTTTTTTTAAATTAAATATTGAATCATAAATTAATAACAATGATGTTGTAGCAATGTTAAATTAAATATTGAATCTTAAATTAATAACAATATCAAAACTATGTGATTACGTGTCTAAATGATGCAATTGAAAATATTTTACATTTATGACAACACTGTATCACCACTCTAATATATGTTGAAATTTTACACCCCAATGTGCATTCCACAATGATGATGTTAGGATATTCTATATCTCGAAAGCACCAATAAAATCTATAAGTCAACATTTTTTATTGTAAGGAAAACTTTTCCAAGAAACCCACGAAAACTTTGTGAAAAATTTGTCAAGGTGTTCTAATTATTATATTATTATAAATTACAATGAATATAAAGAACACTGCAATATATAGGCGTTAATAAAGTCTAATAAATTGATATGATCCAAAATCATTATTAGGGTATATGTATTTCAAAGGAGGGGTATAAAGCCTTGTGCGAGGTTAATATAATGAATAAGCCTCAATGGTAATGAAAGACATTTATATATATTTAAATTCCCTATCAATTTCCATTTTGATTTATGCTATCGATAAATTTAAACACATAAACTTAAGCTCCAAGCACTCTAAATCTATCGATACTATCTCCTTTTATCTCTTTGCATTTAGCTAGTCATATTGTGTTATTACGACATATTTCAAGGGATAGGTGGGAAACGATGTTGATGATGGTGAAAATGACAATGACATTGATGACAAGGATGATGATGATGATGACGATGATGATGATGTGGATGATGATGAAGATGATGATGATGACGAAGATGGTGATGACGATGATGATGGTGATGATGATGGCGACGATGACGATGATGAGTATGAAGATGACGATGATGATGAGGATGATGATGATGATGAGGATGAGGATGATGACGAGGATGAGGATGATGATGTTGATGATGAGGATGAGGATGAGGATGAGGATGAGTATGGTGATGAGGAGTATGAGTACGATGATGATGATGGTGATGTTGAAGAGGAAGAGGGTGATGACGTCGATGATGAGGATTATGACGAAGATGTTGATTATTATGAAGATGATGAAGATGACGATGACGATGACGATGATGATGACGATGAGGATGATGAGGATGATGATGAGGAGGAGGAGGAGGAGGAGGAGGAGGATGAAGATGATGAATATTATGATGATGATGATGATGATGAGGATGAGGATTAGGATGATGATGAAGATGATGAATATTATGATGATGATGATGATGTTTATGAGGAAGAGGGTGACGATGCTGATGATGAGGATCATGATGAATATGTTGATGATTATGAAGATGTTGAATATGACGTTGATGATGAGGATGATGATGCTGATGATGATGAGGATGAGGATGATGATAATGATGATGATGATGATGATGATGATGATGATGGTGATGATTATGATGATTAGTGTGAAAGGTCTACATCTCAAATATGAGTTCATAAATCCAATGTGAGGTAATAATGTCAAATATTGATTCTGAATGTCTGTCGCTATAGCAACATTATGGACTTTATAATCCCTAATATAAACCTGTGCTGCCCTTGATATTTATTATCCCTAATATAAACCTATATGCATACAACCCCTTATCTTTATAAACCCTTTAAAACACTACACCTACAACCTCTAACACTAAATATGAATCCCTATAACCTCTATAAAAAAATAACTTATTTCCTCTTATAACCCCACTAACACCTAAACATTATAACCTTAAATCTTTAATCCCTATAAAATTTAACTTAAAACTATGATTACATCTAACTCCTAAGATGTATAATTCATAATATATCATGAAATATCTGAACCCTTAAACTTTATGTTAAACACTTTTTAACTCCTAAACCTTATAAAAATTCACCTATAACACCTCTATCCCATATAGCTACGCCCTAAAACCACTATTTGATAACACATATTCCCTAAATTTTCATTCTAAAAGAATACTTTAGAATGAGTTTTATGATTCCTTTCATTCATATGAAGAGCACGGTGCCATGAGGAGTAGACCTTGAGGTTTTTCTATAGAACCCACGTTTTCCGGTATACAAAGAGCATGGTTTCGCGAGGAGTAGACAATGAGGTTTTTCCATAGCACACACATTCTCTGCTATACAAAGAGCATAGTGCTGCAAGGAGTAGACCTGGAGGTATTTCTAGAGCACCCACATCCTCTGGTATACCAAGAGAAAAATTCCATGAGGAGTAGACCCTGAGGCATTTACAAAGATCACACATTCTATTTTGGAAAGTTATGTCTTTGTAAGGGGTTGTCATGATATGAAATATTTGATCACGAAGAGCACAGTGTGAGGGGAAAATATCCTAATGGATTTTGAGAGAATACTACGAGGAGCAGAGGAGACTGACAGAGACAAAAAAGGAGCACAATGTCTTCGGTAATCCCTACCCTCTTCCTCTACTTTGCAAGAAACTTTACCCAAATCACTGAGATGTTCCAAAAATATATTGATGAGATAGTCAAGTCCCATGTTACACTGCATTGAAGCCTTAGATATCCAATTGATGATAAGATGAGAATCCATGAAAACTTGTACAACCCTACATCCTTGCTCCACTACTAATTCAACTGGAATCAATATTAGAACAATATTAAATTTTCCTTCATCTCTATGTGCATTGCTTGAGCGGTGGTGGTTTTGTATTTTCATGAGCAACATACGAACCTTGTTAAACCCTCCATCGATTTGACCCAAGACACATATTCTCTTGCCTATAATTTTGTTTCCATTCCTATGTTAACCGAATTTATATGCAACAT
This sequence comes from Pseudotsuga menziesii, assembly GCA_001517045.1. Taxonomy (NCBI): domain Eukaryota; kingdom Viridiplantae; phylum Streptophyta; class Pinopsida; order Pinales; family Pinaceae; genus Pseudotsuga; species Pseudotsuga menziesii. The sequence goes on from LPNX010112955.1 coordinate 283,598, forward strand.
GGGTGGCAACGATTAGATTCAGAAGCTCGCATGCCTTGGCCCATGATTTTATTTGTTCTCATTACTAAATTATTGGGGCCGACCTTGTTCAAAATTCCCATTTTGTCTCTTGTGGTTGCGACACAAAAACAATCTAATACAAGATCTAAAACCAGAGATACAGCCCCTTTGAAGAAGCTTGGAAACTAGGGCCAACGATAACTGTGTTGACTATCAATTCTTAGCAAGAAGAGAGCTGATCTTAGTGTTGGGTATTTATGTTAAAAAATAGTGTACAAAGGACTGAATATATAATCTTTTTTATTACAAAAATCATTGCTACAGGAATCCACGAAGAGGGCATCTTTAGAGTTGGCTAGGGCCATTGGAGGGGAGAACTTGCACTTCATATTCATCATTGGAATTTGAGGAGGGAGTATCCATTGCTAGGAGGGAATGGTCTGAGAAGTTAGAGGGGGCACAACATCCAAGTCTAGGGCATCTAAATCACGGCCTTGGTTGAAGAATATCTAAACCATTATAGAGATATTGTGGCCAAGGTGGTGCATTCCACCGTGCTAAATACAACCACAAAACTACTGATATACCATTTCTATTTGTTCACAAATGGAGTGAAAAAGAGAGTTGGGTGCATTCTCTTTCCCCCATGTTTTGCTAGTTGCAATAACAAGTGAAAATGAACTATAAGGAGAACTTTGTAGCTGAAAGAGGCGTTGAGTATCAATAGTAACCTACAGGTCAGAGCATACAACAAACCGGATTGTTAATTCTAAGTTTTTAAAGGTTGTCATAAAAGTCTAGAATTATTTTTTCTAATTGCTTGACATGTAATCTTTGTTTTGATGAATGGGTGCAATACATTATTCTTGGATGCCAAAATTTTGTGTGTATGCAAATTGTTTTACAAAAATCTAAAACCAAAGATACACTAAACCCATCAACTGTAATTAATAATTTATATCAACATCATAATCAAGTAATCATTAGTCTCTCAACAATAATCATTAAAGTGTTTGACGAAATAATTAACCCAAATACGTAAGCAGTGAACAAAAAAATTAGCCCAGATCAAGAAATGAACACTACACACTTAGAATGTGGATGTCGAAGGAAGCCAACTCCCAACAATCTGATTTTACTTTACAAAATGTGGTCATAAAGTAGGGCACACTAAAAAATTGTGCTAGGTAGTTATAGGTATTCCCATATTTAAGAATTTCTTTCCAACGAGTCAGGTTGTCAACACAACCCCCAACATATAGAAATATCCTTCCTCATTTGATCTTTATAACAAACAATAATGATGCTTGTTGTTGTAGCACCCTCTCCCATTTATCCTTGTCCTTAGATCACTCTTTGAAAATGGAGCATTCTCCCCGTTTAAGCTAAGTGACACCAATATTCCACAGATAGCCTCTCTAGAAACTGATTTTGAAACCACCAATCAATTTGAGGCATGTCGGGCCTATTTGGTTGACAAACTAAAGATGTTGTTGGAGCATTAGATGTTGGTAACCCCAAAAATATTACCATATGGATAGATTTGACATAGTGTGTAGATTATCCTTTTATCACATGATACATGTGATTCCAACTGTGTTTAAATACTTCTTCCAGAAGCCTTGAACCCATTGTGAATTCCATTTCAAAACACGATACTTTAGAGATAGAAACATAATGAAACATGTAATGGTGACAATTTGTCATTCCACTTACCAACTATACGTTTTGAATTTAATGCTCATAGCATCACTATTGAATTCTTACTTGACAAGCATGTGGGATGGCCTGAAAATGATGGATTTTGGCACATCGGCATTGCCTTACAAATAGAATCAACATTTTTCCTTAGGTAATCTGCATCATCTTTGGCAAAGTAATGTTCCATTTCCTTCCAAAACTACTTAGAACATGCAACATTGCTTGCATTAAGCGACAACTTTAGCAGCCGCTACAATTTCTTCATGACCTTTATCTATTTTGCTTGCAAAGTCTAATGACATCCTATTTATTGTGCACCTGCATCTAGTAAAGAATTTGTAACTAGATGACCCTTTCTGATAAGCAACTAGTTTAACCTATTTTCTATCTAGTAAAAAAACATCCTTGACTTCACTTACCCATTGACAGTTTCAATTCCTTTACAAATGAGATTTGGGATACCTCCATTTATGATGATAGAATCTACTACAAAATATATTGGGATACCTCCATTTTTTATGATAGCATTTGTACCTCTGTTAAAACTTGGTGTGAAAGGAACATTTTATTAAAAGTCACATTTTGAAAATTTGATGATCTTCTCCTTTTCCTTGATGGGACTGTCTCAAGCATATCTTATCCTTTTCCTTGAGGGGACTGTCTCTAACTTGCTTAGTGATCTCAAGAGGCCCATATCTTAGAGGCTTCAACTTCATGGATGTCCCTTTTGTTATTTATTTTGCTCATATAAATCCACATTATGTGCTTAACATAAAATTTGTGATGTTCTCTATTGATCATTTCTAAGCTTATTCTTTTGTTGAATCTTCTCAAGCTGCTCTTGCACTTTCAAATGAACTTGCCTCATCTTTTATATGAACATGTCCGCTTTATTTGTCTCCTCTTGCATTCCCTGTATGTCTTCCTTCTATTATCCATAAACAACATCAAAAGGTGAGGGTTGAAAACTACCAAAACAAGTCTCAAAGTCAAATGTATGGGTGGAAGAATGAGTTTCCTTGTTATAAGAGTGCTGAATATGAACTACTTGTTCATTCCATGTGTTTGGATGCTTATTGTTATATCCTCGCAACAATTGGACCCAAGTTTTGTTAACACTTCAATATACCTATAGGTTTGAAGATGAAAAGCAATGGAATGCTTGAACTTTGCATCCATCCTCCCACAATGTTATCCAAAACTGGCTTATAAATCTAGACGCTCAATCAGACTTTGGCCTAACCCTTTCTTTATTGGATGATGAGGATGAGTGTGTGGGTAGGTAACCTATAGGTACTTGGTTGTTGCTAATTCCAACATAAAAAATATGTATATTCATAATCCAAAATCTATACCCACCCGTAAGTTTCCCACTTTAATATCATTTTATTTGGTAAACATCTACTAAGATCCACCTCAACATAAATATGAACATATGTGTCTAAACCCACCTTATGATTTTGTTGGATTAAGATTATAGTTTCTAACACCCTCCATTAATATAGTTCCAAGGTAGCCACCTATATTTAGGGTGACCTCCATTTTGTATAATGACCCCTTTGTCCAACTTCGTGGCTTCATTGGCAAGATGATTTGCAATGGAACTATTGCACCTTTGAACATGACAGAGATGAGTTTCTTTGATATGGTTGAGACACCATAAGATCATTTGATAAGTTCTGAATAATATGGGCCCCTCTTCGACTGTGGGCTTATGATGAACCATAATTGGAACATTGTAAAGCACCTAATAATATATTTACTAAAATAGCTGATTTGATTGAGATTTTGAAAACGAGGGAGAGAATGCTAGGGTTTCGGTTGAACGTGATGGCTATGGAGTAGGCTGTCAGAGAGAGGGTAAGGTTGGTCAAGGCCTCTAGCTATGGCTAATGGTCTGATCTGGATCGAGTGTTCTTCTCTCTCCAAGCCAGTTCCTGTCTTTGTCCTGCATCGTGGTTTCATGCTGGAAGTTGTTTGAATAGCCTGTTAGCTTTCTGTGACGGTGGCAGGCTGTTTGTATTTATTGATGTTTAAGGAAGTCTGAAGGGTTTCTTGACTGCTACGGTTTTCCTTCCTGGCAGTAATGGAGGATTTGGATGTTGTTGATTATTCTAGTGACAGGTTGGAGAGCTCTGAAGTATGGGATGTGCCAGGTGGAGGGGTGATGGAGCAGGGGGTGGACATCCCTAGACTGGGACAGGAGGTTCTAGATTCGGCTAGTTTTGTTTCGTTGAGGTTGGAAGATGTTACCTCTCCTTCGGATTTTCTTGTTTTCTCGTCGGTGGAGCAGTTACCGGTTGAACCCCATGTGGATTCCTTTACTCACCTGCCTGTTGATTTGTTGGGAAACTCGAGCTGGAGGGAAGCCGGAGTTTTCTTTTCTCGGAACTTAGGGTTTTCGGCCTCATTTTTTCAGGGAGGGTTCGAGGCAGTGGAGGGTTTTGATCAGGTGGCAGCAGATGGGGTGGCTGGACAGGTTCTGCAGGGAAAGGGCTCAAGCGGAGAAAACGCAGAGGAAGAGTGGAGGGTACCGTTGGATGTAGCGTAGCAGCGAGGGTTTGGATCCCCTAGAAGGGTCATCTCTGCTCGAAGTTTAGGGGACTCGGGTGATTCTGATGGGAGGCAAGCTGTGGGTAGTGGTACATCAAAGAGACGCCAGAGGAATTGGGTTAAAACGAAGCAGGTCCGAAATTATGTGGTGGGAGATGATTTAGCCTGGGATTGTGTGTTGAATATGGCGAAGTGTACTCTGGTCGGGAGGGTTATGGGGAGAAATTTTGCAAAAAAGACCGTTCAGAACTGGGCTGCGGCTTCTTGGGGCAATCAGGTTGGTTATGTTCCGGTGGTTGAGATGCTGAACAGAGGTTGGTTTGCGATCAACTTGGCGAAGGAGGAGGACTTCAGATGGATTCAGAACAAAAGTTGGCATATCGATCACTCACCTGTCCTTTTGAAACCATGGAACCCTCTATTTGATGCTAGCAAAGAAAGGGTGGATGTAGTACCTATCTGGGTGAGAATGCCAGTGCTTCCTATCCATTTCTGGGATTTGTATCATTTCAGGCGGGTTGGTGATATTCTGGGGACATTCCTGGAGGCGGATTTATCCTTCTTAGAAACTAATGAGAAGAAGGTAGCCAGAATTTTGGTGAATATAAATCTCAGGGAGGGTTTGGCTGAATATATTAATTTGGAATGGGGGGCGGTGACCATTCCACAATTACTGGATTACGAGAATGTTCCATTTCGCTGTAGACGATGTCATGTTTATGGGCACCCAGCTTCGGTGTGACACATTGCTGGTACGAACCCTCAATGGTAGTAGAAGGAAAGGTGTTTCGGCTCCTCATGAGGGACCTTCTGAGAAGACTGTTGTGTCTCCTGGTTCTGCTCAGACCTCTGCGAATGAATTGGGCAGCGATCTGCTTAGTGAAGACTTGATTTTTTCTGACCCTGTGGTGGACGATGGGCCTTCAGAACTGCCAACTCAGGCCTCAGTTCCGGTAAATGGTATTGCTCCTGGGGATCCTTCTGGTCTGGGTACTCCCTCTTTACCCCTTCTATCTAATGTTATTTTGTTCTTGAATAATGTTTCCTTTCTAGGATTTGATTGGGTAGAAGGATTGAGGAAGCTCTCCCTATCGGGTCAGTCTGGCCCCTCTTTGCCTCTTCCCATGCCCTTTATCTCAGCTAAGGCCGCCCCAGGTTTGGGTACACATCCTGTTGCTTCTATTACCGCCTTTGTTCCTGACCCTCTACCTTCTATGGAAGAGCCCTCCACTGCTGCCTTGGAACCAGACCCTGAAATTCTTCCTGAGGAATCCTGTCCCTCCCCTCCAGATTCTACAGACTCGAGATACTTTTTAAGATCTTGTAAAAAGCTTTCTTCTGGGTTGGGTAAATCTTCTTCGTCTATGCGAAGAGGACGGGGCAGAAAGACAAATTTATTCAAGGCTCATTCCAGAGCCAAGGAGGATCTTTTGGAAGGAAAACAATTATCGATTGAAAAGGCCCTTAGAGCAGAGAAGGCCAAGAAGAAAGGTCGAATATGAAGCTCATGTCTTTCAACTGTCGGGGTCTGGTTGGGCCTGTCAAGAAATTAGCCTTCATTAGGGTGCTTAATCTTGAACACCCGGATGTGATTTTGTTACAAGAGACTTTAGGAGTAGGAGAGGTGATCCAAGAGAGGCTGGAAAGCTGGATACCTGGTTGGTATTTTGTGACTTTGGATGCAAGAGGTCGTTCAGGGGGCCTGGCGGTGGGATGGAAGAATAGTTGTGTGAAGTTGGTAAATTCTTGGGGAATAGATGATGTGCTAGGTGTTGAGGTTTTTTCTGAAGAGTTGGGGATTTCCCTATCTGTGGTTAATGTCTATGGGCCTTACCTGAACAGAGCCCCTTTTTGGGACTCCCTGTTACAAAACCCTTTGGTGAATGGTGACACGGTTGTGTTGGGTGGAGATTTAAATTTTTCACTAGGTCATAATGAGGTTTGGGGTCCTCATGCCCAGGTGGATTCCTTGGCAGGTTATTTTGTTCAGAAATTGGTGGAGAAGGGTTTGTTGGATATTGAGCCTGTTAAATTAAAGCCTACCTGGAGAAACAATCGAAGTGGGGATGCTAGGGTGGCTAAAAGGATTGATCATTTCTTGGCAGCAGAGCAGTTGGTGGACAAATTTTACCTAGTAAGACAATGGGTGGGCAGTGGGGGACTTTCTGATCATTTTCCTATCTTCTTTGAAATCAAAAAGGGGCCCATCAATCCCCTGAGCCCTTTAAAATTCAATAAAATATGGCTTCAGGATGAGACTTTCAAAAACCTTTTTCTCTCACACTGGACCCTTATTGTGGGGGAAAATGATAGATCGGATGCCATTCAGTTTGCAGACAATATTAAAAGACTAAAAGTGATTATCAAGGATTGGGCAGTTGCAAAGAGAAGGAGAGAAGATGCCGAGCTGAAGAATGTTGAAGCAGAGCTACTGTTGATCTATGAAGGAGAAGGAGGTGGGATTTCTTCACAAGAGTCTAAGGAGGCCTTGACAAGGTTGGAGGGAAGACGTAATACTCTTCTGTTGGAAAAAGAGGAAGCGTGGAGACTTAAAAGCAGAGCCATTTGGTTGGAATGTGGGAATGATAACACAAAATTCTTTCATGCTTATGCCAGAGGAAGGAAGGTGGAAAATACCATTTGGAGCCAGGATGAGGAGGGTACTTCCCATGTATATTTTGAAGAAAAGGCCAGATGTGGGGTGAATCACTTTCAGCATTTGTTCAAAGCCCCTCTACAGGCCTCAATAGAAGAGGTTATTAGATTGGCTCAGATGTTTCCACGCTTTGTGGATGAGGCGGGAAATAGGGATCTCATGATGGAAGTTTCAGAAGAAGAACTTAAGAAGGTTATGGGCAGTTTTCAGAAAGATAAAAGCCCAGGGCCAGATGGATGGACGATTGATTTTTTTCTGGATCTCTTTGATATTCTGGGGAAGGATCTTTTGTAGGTGATAGAAGATTCAAGGTCGTCTGGTTGGATCCCGGCCAATTTCAACTCCACTTTTATTGCTCTCATCCCAAAGTCCGATAATGCAATCTCCCTCAATGATTTCAGGCCAATCTCCTTGTGCAACTGTGTCTATAAGATTATCTCAAAAGTAATTTCTTTAAGACTGAAATCTATTCTCTCAGACCAAATCTCTGCCGAGTAGTTTGGCTTTCTGGAAGGGCGTCAGATCCATGAAGCAATTGGGGTATCTCAGGAAGGACTTCATAGCTTAAATACCAAGAGGCTGAAGGGGGCTATTCTCAAAATTGATCTTTCTAAGGCTTATGACAAAGTCAGTTGGCTTTATATGAGGTTGCTTCTAACCCATCTAGGCTTTGGCATCAATTTCATAAGATGGATTATGTCTTGTATAACCATTGTTTCCTTTTATGTGCTGATCAATGGAGCGGCCTCTCCCTTTTTTCACGCCGAGAGAGGTCTAAGACAAGTCTGCCCTTTGTCTCCGCTCCTCTTCCTTTTGGTTGCTGAAGGTCTAAGCAGGGCATTAAGAGCAGCCAAAGCTGAAGGTCGTTTCTCCGGGATTCAGATAGCTCCGAATTTAAATATTACACATCTACTCTTTGTGGATGATGTACTGATCTTCTGCTCAGGCACTACAAGAGAGTCTAGAGTCCTTTAGGAGATCTTGGAACTTTTCTCAAAGGCCACAGGAATGGATATTAATAATGGCAAATCTTCTTTGACTACTCATATGTTAAGACCGGAAGAGGAGGCTGACCTTACGAGGTTCTTTCCCTTTAATACAGCAGGCCTGGATGAAGGGCTAAAGTACATTGGTTTCTCACTGAAAGCAAATCTGTATTGGAAATAGGATTGGTTTTGGCTGGTTGGGAAGGTAGAGAAGCGACTAATGGTTTGGAGTCACAAGTGGCTATCTAGAGCAGGAAGATTAGTTTTAGTTAAAGCAGTTTTGGAGGCAATTCCGGTGTATTGGATGTCATTATCCTGGATCCCGAAAGGGATTCTTGAAAGGATTAGGAGGATATGTTTTAGATTTCTATGGAGTGGTAAAAAGGAAGATCAGATTACTCCATGGGTTAATTGGAAAAGGATTGCAGTCCCAAAAGGACTAGGAGGGTGGGGCCTTAAGGACATCTTTTTATTTTCAAAAGCTCTGGCTGCTAAGGGAGGGTGGAGGTTGGTGAAGTCTAGTAGTTTGTGGACTCGGGTGATAAAACAGAAATATCTCCCAGGAGAGAGCTTTATAGATTGGATCAGAAACCCCAGGAAATCACACTTAGGGGGCTCGGTGATATGGAAAGCGATTGTAAAATCTCTTTACTTGATCGAAAACAATCTTGCTTGGGACGTGGGAAATGGGGAAAGTGTTCTGATTGGCAGGGATCCTTGGCTGGGAAGCACGCATCAGTACCTTCTTCCTATTGATGTCATTGAGGCGTTAGGGCAAAGAGGGATCACTACTCTAAACCATCTAGCAGATCCAAGGCTTGCTGAACCGTGGCTTCAATTCTGGAGAAGGGCCAATTCCTTAGGGTTGGGGGAACGGGAGACTGGATATATGGAACATTACCTTAGGGAACTGGTTCGGGCGAATATTTTACTTTCCGATCAAGAAGACTCACTGGTGTGGGAGGCTAATCCGGGGGGCGTTTATACACCTAAGGCTGGGTACTTAATGCTAAGCGCAAGGGTGGAACAAAGGGAAGAAGTATGGTGGTGGAGGCCTTTGTGGAGGCTTAAATGTCCAGCAAAAACTAAGTTGTTTATGTGGTGTGTACTAAACAATAAGGTACCCACTTGGGACGTGCTTCAGAAGCGAGCATTTCAGGGTCCGGGTTGGTGTGTGTTATGTAAAAGGGAGCTGGAATCTACATATCACTTGTTTCTTTCATGTTCCTACTCGACTGAAGTTTGGAGGGAAGTTTCCACTCTAGTTGGCTTCATTTACCAGTGGGAAGGGGCTACAGTAGGGATTGCCTGGGACTCTTGGTGGCGGAGGACACCACAAAAACATCATAAAATCTTACCTCTGCTGGTCATTTGGGGGATTTGGATTGCACGAAACAAGGTCATTTTTAAGGACATTCCAAGCACTCCGGCTATCACAGGTGCTCTGTCTGTGGGATTCTATAAATCCTATCCATAACATATAAGGGTTGTAAGAGAACGAAGGATTTTAGAGGTGGAAATCGATAGAACTACTCCGTGGGCATTTTTTGATGGGATAGCCCAAAACAATTCTTGTGGAGGAGGCGCAGTTCTTTACTTAACAGAGTCTCAATTTTTCGTAATGTCTATGGGACTGGGGGGGCACAAATAATTTTGCCTAGTTAATGAGCCTCAAGCTTCTTCTGATATTTGCTTTAGAAAAAGGGTGCATTGAATTTAATTTTATTGGTGACTCAATGATTGTAATAAATTGGATCAATCAGACTCAAGAATGCAGGCATTTGAGACTAGCACATACTATCGATTCTATCTGGCAGCTCCTCCTTCGATTTGACTGCTTTTCCTGCCGGCATGTATACAGGGAAAACAACAAGGAAGCAGACAAAGCTTCCAAGGAAGGGCTCCGGCTGGCAGCAGGTACTTGGATGGTGAAAGAAACAAATGATGGCAGAACACAGGCATTCTACCATAGGCCGTTCATAGAACTTTACTGATTTTTGACAGGTCCACATGAACTTTATGTATTAGCTGTTTTTTTTGCAGAATTATATTTTGTTTTAAGACTCTTTGCAGTAAAAATTGTAAATGTTAGGACCTATGGAACCGAACATATTTTTTGAAAAGGCATCTGCGTATGCTCTCTTCGAATATATATGACAGAAGACTTTACAGTCTCTCTATAGGAACCAGTTTTTGGATATTGAAATTCACGATTTAGTGAATATTCAGAATGTAATTTTGATCTCGAAAGATGAATGAAATTACGCTTTTTTTTCTTGGAAAAAAAATATATGGGCCCCTCTTCGATATATTTCTTTCTTACATGTTTAATGATGACACGAGCCACCTATAATGAATATTTTGGGAACTGAAGTTTGTAGATAATTTCTAGTCCTATGTATAAAGCATACAATTATACTTGATTGTTAGTTTCCCTACCTAGGTCCCAATAAGAATAAGTAAGTTTTATATGCATTATAACAATGGGGAGGAAGAGGAGAATACTTAAGTCTTGTAACTAGTTTAATCACAAACCTAATATTTTATTTTTCTCAATGTACATTAAAAACTTGGATTGTTTCCTATATTCAATTGTGTAGGCATATCTAGGTCTATTGAGGAAAAATAAAATCGAGAATTGTTCCACATGAATCCATCAAGAGGTATGGGTGTGTATTTTTTCCATGTTAATTATCCCCAGGTATATCTTTCCAACTTTCCCTAGCCCTCTCATTCTACCTAGTTTCACCCTCAAATTTTCCTTTGAGGAAACCCTTGGGTTGCCCAATAACTTGGGTATGATGCCGCTATAGCAGCAACCTTTACCCTTCCCCTAAGATGTTGTAGAAGCCCGCTTCTACCCCATTCCTTCCCTTCAACAATACATACTTGAGACTCTTCCCCTAAGGTTTTTAATCCCACCATGAATGCTAATACATGATTGATACTTTGATAGTACCATTGTTCATACTTCGTTCCAAATGGTTAATCATGCTTGCAACTAAAGTCTGGAACTAGTGATTGCATGATAATTCTAAGGGACCTATATTATATTTGTTTCATGACATTGGCTTGTTAGATTGATGATCCTCCATGTTTCTATGGCATTGTGTTAGGTTTTATTAGACTTGGTTGTTTCCTTATCATTGAACACTTGAAAGAATGCATTGTTAATTGCACTTATATATTTTGCCTATGCACATAATACACTCTCAAATTTGACTGGTATTAACATTGTTGCATGCAATGAAGTTGTGTGATAATGCTGAACTAAACAGAACATCTCATAATATTCTCATTTCATTAATCCCCCAAATTAGTAGTTACCTAAAATCTCACACATGTTTCGACTGCATGCTTCTTGGTTCAGTAAGTATTGTATAGAAAAATCGATGCTTGTTTTTACTTTGAAATTAAAATCTTAGTCTTAGTTGAAAAGATATTTGTAAGAAAAGTTGCTTCTTAGTATTGTTATTATATTATATTTATATTATGGATCTTGGTCAATATACCAAGATGATGAAGTGTGATGACCTCCTCTCATGTATGGTTAAGTCAGGTTGTTTCTCAAGGGACTGGACACCCCTTGATGATATTGCCAACACTTAACCTTCAGGAGTGGTAGGAGGACCGAAGGATCACTTCATCCAGTAAGGACCTTCCTATATGGTGACAATGAAAACAATTATTGTATGGAACATGTCAATTATACGCCTTGAGAGAGAACGCCTTGTTGATTACCTTTGTCCTTGTATTCCTCATTATTCAATTATCCTTTAAGATATTTCCAGCTCTGATCTCTTTATGTTTGGAGTCTATGCTAGGGATTCTTGGGTGCTATGGTTTCATTACACTATAATTCTTGGTATCTTTATGAAGGTTGGGTTTTTGTGTAAACCATGAAGTGAACCCTAATGTTGGTATGTGTTCCCCAAAGTTGAGCCGTGAGGCTTAGCTATGGGATAAACTATTGATTAAACTTGGAATGTGGAATAAACTTGGACTGTTGGGCTATCCTGAATTGTGGGATAAACCGTGGCTAGGTTGTGACTCAATCGTGGGACGGAACCATGAAATTATTTGTGGGTCGTGGACTGTGCTTCTAACTTTTCTGAGCATGGGTTGGAACCATGAATTGATTTGTGGGATGTAAATGTAAAGTGGATTGTGTAACGTTGTTATTTTCCTGTACATTGTTATTATTTAGTTTCATCAGTTATAATATTGTATGGCATTGTTACAAATGAATCCATGTAGAGGGATGAGTGTATATATTTTCCATGTTAATGAGTTGTTCCATTTTTAATTGCTAGAGAAAACTCTGTCAGCAACAAAAATTATGAACAACTTGCACTGTTAAAAGAAACCCAAGATAACCCTAAGCTAACAAATAAAAGCAATGTAACTAACCCTAAGAACTAGATTATAAAGGAAATAAAAAGGTTTGAAGCCTAGGGAACTAACCCTAGCTCTACCCTAATTATCCCCCAGTCTTCCTTTCTAGCTTGCATTATCCCTCTTGTTCTCCCTAATTTCACCCTCGAATTTTCCTTTGAGGTAGCCCTTAGGTTGTCCAGTAACTCGAGTTTGATGCTGATATAACATTATCCTTTACCCTTCCCCCGAAATATTTTAGCATACTGCTTCTAACCCCTCGGTCACCCTACAGGCTACTAGTAGCATCACCCTTTCTTCCCTTTAACACCACATCCTTGTGACTCCTCCCTAAGGTTGTTACAGCCTAAGGATGATCCTCCATGTTTTTATGACATTGTGTTAGGTGCTATGAGACTTGTTCATTTCTTATCATTAAACAACTGACAAAATGTATTGTTAATTACACTTATATATTTCACCTATGCACATAGTACACTCTCTAATTTGACTCCAATAAGGAACTAGTCATTAACATCCTTGAAAGAGAATATATTTTGGTGTCTAAGTGTTATTTCATCAGTGTCTAAGTGCAACCCTCTTCCTAGACTATTTTTTTATATCCTTTTGAGATATGTCCTTACCTTAAACACACTCTCTCTCAAGGTATGATCTTGTTCCTTGGTGACTTGTTTTTTGAAAGACAAGGTCTGACCCTAAATGTGTCTAAGTATCAGGAAGGTCTAAACCAGTATCATTTGATACTAAGTTATGATTATTTTACTGGTCTTGAGTTTGCTTTTGTACTATTGTTATTGTGCATCTAAAGGACCAAATTTATCACAAGGATCATGGAAGAGTGATAAAGTTGAAAGAGATGAAAATCATGTTTAATTTTTCTTACAACTTCGCATCTAGCATGATGTTGTAAAATTTAATCATGAGTTGTTATTGTTGTACTATTATGTATTTGGATCACATAATCTAGTTTTGATCTTCTCTTTCATTCCTTTGTACATAAATTTTGAACTCCACACCTTTGCAAATATTGAGGAAGCTATGCATAAGTCTAGTGACTAGGGTGTGATTGTTTGTGTTATGTTCGTTGGTGTTTAGGGTTTCAGGGTGCACACGTTGTCTTTTCTCTTTAGATTTTTTTATGGAAAATATTGAATGCATTTGTTCTATGGTAATTCATTCCTCCATGGTCTCCAAGGTCGACGCTTTCGAGCTTTGCACTATCCTTTTACGACACTTTTAATGAGGGAGTAAACTTGCACACAAGCTGTGAATCCAGCCTGTTCTAATGATTTATTAGATAATAATAATCAACCTCGATATTGTAGGAAGGTTGACCATTATTTTTATCAATTGTAACTATGGAATCGATACAATATTTAATAAGCTTACCCATAGCTATATTTGTCCTTGGAAGTGGGAATTATTATGAGGGAATCTAAGTTGTTTTACAAAAAATTATGATATCATCCCATCTCTTTGTTTGTTAATGGGTATGCCTTAGATCAGTGATTTCCTATGCATTCTCACCTACATTTCCCAACCGTCATGAGAGATGCAAGTCCTTGAACACCAATTCCAATAGAGTTTCCATAACTCCACTCGTAGTAGAGATGTTTAGTGTTCGAATCCTCCAAATAAAGTCATGTTTTTTAACAATTTCTATGAAGCTAGATTACAAATCTCGAGTGAGACCATGGACAATGCTTTAATACATGGGTTGAAGTTACAATTCCATGCATTCATGAATAACCCTACACCTCCCATGAACCATTGACCCTGCATACCTCCCATAAATTGTGGAATATGCATTAACATTTTCAGTCTCTCCTCGAAGGAGCATGTGACTGATGAAATAGAGACCACAAGTCATTGAATCTACCATTCACCCAAATGTCCAATTTGCATATTTGTAGAATTGTTTTTGATTTCCCCTTAAGTTGTTTGCTTGTGAATTGTGGGATCTGTTCAGTTTAGTAGTTTGGTCTCTGTTATTATAGGCTTGAAAGAAAACATCTAGAATAAGAATAGTCTTAAAAAACATAATAGCAGAGTTTAACAAAAAGAATGATTCCTGTGTGTTTCTTCCAGCCTCGCATTCATGTGTTGAGGTCCTTGATGTTCCAGGTCCATGGCTTCAAACTATTAATGTACAGTTTCCTCCTCTTTTAACTCACCAGGTGTAGAGACTGAAGGCTTTCTGAGATTAGAGGCAGCTGATTAAGAACCCTTGTTGAGATTGCATACCATATTCCATAGCATGGAACACTCTGCTTCTATTACTTGAGTTTGTTTTGTTTTTGGCTATATTATTCTATCAATTATCACCATGTTCAGAGAGATGCATTTGTGTGCATAGTTGTGAACTGTAGTTGTCACTGAGAAAATTGAAGTTCTGTTGTCACCGATGTAGTCCTCATGTTGATGCATAATCCTTTGAATGTCATAAATGTCCCTTTGACATTTCCCATGGCACCCAGGACAATCCATAACCAATCCAAAAATCCAGAGACTGAGGTGGGACTACCACAGGACAAAGCTCGAAAAGATTCTCAGATTGTTTTGCCTTAACTGACCAACAAAGAGATGAAAGGAACTGACCAAACCAACAAAAACAAAGAACATGCTGCTAGTAACCAGATTTAACACAAATCCGAGGAACTAGAAATTGAACCAGATTTGTCAATAAAAAAAATCACATTACGTGGAGGTTCTTCAAATGGTATTTCATTCATGTGAATGGTGCTTTAGATTATTTATGTGAATGGAGTAATATATGGTTGATTATATACAGTAGCTACCTCTTACAAGATAAAATGTTTATGCTCTGTTTTTTCTTTAGGTTTATCACAAAGTTGAAATGGCACCTATATCTCACACAGTAATCGCATAGAGAATATGATGGATTTCTATAGCTACATACTACCAAAACCAATGGATTGTAGCAAGGAGTTAGCATACAAAAGAAAATTACCCATTATGCAGGTAAACTTGAAGTGAAGAAAAGCTAGGATAAAATCTCTCTTAGAAATATTTTTTGAAGCTCAACAGGAACTCTAATGAATTTATATTTTTCTGAACATTCACAAGAATGCCAGCAAGGATCAACTGGAACCTAATTTTTTCTCTAACGATGACACTAAGAATATGATCCAATGGAATAAACTCAATTATTAATCTTTGCTACTATCTATAGTCCCGTGTGTTATTTTGCAGCTCATTCAAAATCAAATTTAATCATGAGAAGAGGGGAATATAACCGTCTTTGGGTGTTAATTGGGTGTATCTCAGGTATTTGAGAGGAAATTTTTTGTACTCCCCACCTAAGTTCAAATCACACTATGCAACATGGTTGCTTGCTTTGTGAGCCATTGGTTGCTCTCTCTCTAAATGCTTCTAAAGATGGATACTTTGCATTGAAAAGCTTGACGAATTGTAGAATTTATCTCTGGGGTCAGCTGAGGGCACTTTTCATTAATATATTGAAGGGTTTCCAGGTGTTTGCAGGGATGTTGTGGGTTCTGTACATATAGAATCAATGGGTTATTGCGTGTTGATGCTTGCCTCTCATCAAATTAGTATCCACCATATTATAGATACATATTTTTATCCTAGGGTCCTAGTATACTGATAGTTGAGTATACTAGAAATATTACCAATAGGTCTGTAACTGGCACCAGTACTATTACCCACTTTGCTTCAACTTCATCGGGTACTCATTTTGATTTTTGTTGTGGAATGAAGCAGATAGAATTTTCACTTCCAACTGCCTAAATGATGATTTTCATCTCATATGAATTTAATACACTCTTTTTAATGTCCATTTTTAATAAATTTTATTAAAATGACCAATTTTTTACTTTTTTCGCTATTTCGACCTTTGACAAGTTTTGATGTCTAGGTCTCCAAATTAACTCAAATGATACCAAATATTATGAGAAGGTATATGAATGATATTAATACTTGAATTTGATTTTCAGGGATGATTTATGATCCTCCAAATACTTCTACAACTTTTTTAATATTCTTTCCAAGGTAGGAGTTTTCACTAGCAAATTGGGGTTCCAATTTCCCCAGGGTAAATGCTGAAAATGGCTTTCCAAATGCTCCCCAAACCCACTCGAATTTCTGAACAAAGGAAAAGGATGTTTAAGGTAAATTACTAAGGTATCATTTTCATCATTATTCAGTTTATAAATTATGTTATAACCCTCTCCAAAACAACTACAAAATCACTAGTTCGACCCTTGGGGAAATGGCACCAAATCTTCTCCAAATGCAAATAAACTGAGTAAGATGAAATCAAATGATTAAGTGATGGATATGAAACTTGTAGTACTAATAAATGGAAGTCCATTCATCATAAATATATCATAGAAACATTCTTTCATTTGAAATCATCAGCATTACAATGGAATACATCAATATAGTGGGGAAATGGTCATTGTTTACTCATTCATAATCACTTTTACATACAACCATTTGGTATTTCGACCGAAGAATTTATGAATATGAATTAAATAGTATATTAATGTGATTAAAATCATAAATGGACCATGATAATCTCTCCCAAAGAGTACAATATCTCACCCAAAGCGCAATCGCTCAATGAGCAAGAATATGCAATAAAGACTAGAAATGGTTGAGAGAATGTGCTGCACTAGAAGAAAACAAGATCTGACCTATAGATTACACCTGCAAATAAAACATCCCTTAAATATCCATGAAATACCTAAATAACCTCTCCAAACACCAACTTGGATGGGAATCTTTCACCCTCAAAATTGACTAAGGCAAGAAACTAGTCATCCACTAGCTCTCTCCCTTCATAAATGAAAATTTCTCAAATGATCAAAATATATTCTCTTGGTTGATTCCTGTATTTTATAAACATCCTTATCCTTCTAAGGTTACCAATCCATCCACAAACTCAGTCCAATTCGAATTAGTGTGTGTGCTCAATATTTGCCATGTGTCCTCCCTTCCCTAGCCTTCCATCTTCCCCCAATTCGAGTAGGGACCCATTGAGCTTAACCAACTCACATAAGCACCTTATTGGATGCTATATTTATGCCTAACATGTCATAAAGGTCATATTTCAGCCTTCAGGTCTGCAATATGTCATAAATGCCATCTCATCTTCATCATTGGTGTCATAGATGTTAGGGAATCTAGCCCAAGTGTCCAAGAACATCCCATTTGACTCTTCCTCTCCCATGGAAGTTACATTTACTTCCAAATTTGATCTATGATGCATATGGACAAGTGTATTAGCCTTCTAACTCATCCAATAACATTATGCTTCCCATGGATTCAAAATTGCAAGAGGAGGATTCCATGTGGCACAAAAATTCTAGCTTGTGTGGGCCCCATAATCTCCATGTGTCTCCATGCTCCAATGCCACTTCAATTTTCTCTTGTATTTATTTAATTAGATCCATTATTAAATATTTACTCCATTCTAATGTTTGAACATCATTTATTAGCTCCCTTATTAAAATTCCAAATGTATCCATCCAACCTAGGGAACTAGTAGGATTGATGGGATTGTCCTACTATGCAATTATTTGAATGGGGACATTACAGTCCTCCCCACCCAAGATTGCTTGTACTCAAGAAATTTCAGATTTGGATGCTACAAAATATTCTCCTCTTCCCATGCGGCATCTTCACTTGGTAGATCATTCCATTGTAGTAAGTATTCTTTGATAGTTTTGCTTCTCAATCTCCTCTCCCTTGTCTTCAAAATATTTTCCGGAACAAGTGTGAGTTGACCTTCATCATCCAAAGGAGGAAGTATTTACGTAGTGACAATATTCTGACCAAGAGATTTCTTGAGACAAAAAACATGAAATACATTATGGATTTTACTCCCTTTCGGAAGTTCTAATTCATATGCTACCTCCCCAATCTTCCAAAATACCTTGTATGGGCCATACTATCTTGGTATTAGATTTTCTTCTCCATTATTTTTGAGAGATTTTTGTTTATATGGATGCAACCTCAAATATACTAAATCATTAACTTGAAATCTCCTTCTTCTCTATTTCTATATGCATGTTGTTTTTACTAATTTTGGGCAACCTGCAAATTGTCTTTCAAAAGCTTTAAAAAATTTTAGCTCTCTTCCACCCAATATTTATCTTTTGGAGCTCTACTATCACCAAATATCAACTCAACAAATGTAAGTGCATCATAACCTTATAATTCTTTGAAAGGGGACATCCCTATTGACATATGAAAAGTGGTGTTGTAGCAAAACTAACCCAAGTGTAGCCATTTTGCCCATGCTTTTTGCTACTCTCCCACATAGTTTCTTAGGTACCCTTCCAACCATTGATTCACCCTCTCTATTTGTACATCATTTTGTGGATGATATCTTGTAATTGGATTCAACTTAGTGCCCACCAATCTAAAAATTTCTTGCCAAAAATCACCCATGAATCTACTATCTCTATCACTTACAATGCTCTTGGGGAGCCCATACAATCTGAAGATTTCTTTAAAAAAAATATCAGCCACTTGTGCAGCACTAAAATATTATGTAACAGAAAATAAATGAGAATACTATCCACTACCACATATATGCAATCCTTACCCAAATATTTGGGCAAACCGGTGATGAAATCCATTGAGATACTATCCCATTTTTGCTCCGGAATGGGAAATGGTTGCAATAACCCAGATGGGAATGTAAGTTCTGATTTGTTTTGCTGAAATAACTTACATTCATTCACATATTTTTGAACATATTCCTTCATCCCCTTCCAAAATAATATTTTCCTTAATTTCCTATAAGTTTTGAAGATCCCAGGATGGCCAACTAGTGGGGAATCATGTGCTTCTTGCAAAATTTTGTACTTGAGATTTGAATGCTGAACCAAATAAATTATGCCCTTATAATATATCAGCCCATTCAAAATCCTATAGTTATCACCCCCCTTGATTCCATTTAATACATCACAAACAAATTTATCTTTGGCATATTCAACTAGTAGCATGTTTTTCCAATCCTTGGCAATGCCCATGACAGAAAAAGAAGGTATTCGAGATAATGCATCTACTACAATGCTATTATTTCCTTTCACATATTGAATATCAAAATCATAATATTTAATATTTCTTACCCATTTTTGTTGCCTTTCATTTAGATCGTTTTGGGTGAGGAAGTGCCTTAGACTATTATGTTCAGTTTTCACCACAAACGTGTTTCCTACCAAGTATTGTTGAAACTTGGCCAATGCATGCATGGTGGCCAACATTTCTTTGTCATATATGGAGTAACGTTTTTCATGAGAATGCAACTTTCTACGCTTAAATGCTATAGGACGGTGTCCTTGGTTTAGGACATCCCCTATTCCTCCACCTGAAGCATCACATTTAACAACAAAAGCCTTAGAAAAATCAGGTAATGCAAGTACGAGACAAATACTCATTACCACTTTCATTTTTTGGAAGGCCTTTTCAGCCTCTTCATACCACTTGAAAGCATCATTCTTAGTCAAATCAGTGAGTGGATAAGTCAACTTGGAGAACCCTTTCACAAACTTTCTATAATAGGTGCATATTCCAATGAAGCCTCTTAATTCGGTGACGTTTTTTGGTGATGGTCATTCTAAGATAGCCCTCATTTTTTCCATGTGTACTTTAAATCCTTGCCCAATAATGTGCCCAAGATACAATAGTTCCTTCATCCAAAATTCACATTTAGACATCTTAGCAAATTAGCACTGTTCTAACAAAGTTTTCAACACAATATCTAGATGTTGCAAGTGCTCTTCCCAAGTTTTACTGTAAATGGGAATATCGTCTAACAAGACCAAAAAAAACCTTATAATCTGCTTGCAAAATATTCTATTCATGCATTCTTGAAAAGTGGTTGGAGCATTAGTTAATCCAAATGGCATAACAAGAAACTCAAAGTGACCATAATGACATCGAAAAGCAGTATTTTGCACATCTTCTTCCTTCATTCGAATTTGGTGATAACCCGATCTAAGGTCAATTTTGGAGAAATATTTGGCTCCAAATATCCCATCTATGAGCTCATTAATACTATGAATAGGATACCTATTCTTAATGGTCTTCTTTTTCAAAGCTCTAAAATATATACACATCCTCTAGGTTCTATCTTTTTTCTTTACCAACACTGTTGAAGAAGCATAAGGGCTAGAGCTTGGTCTAATGAGTCCCAACTCTAAGAGTTATTGGATAGACTTCTCAATATCATCTTTGAATTTCTTGGGATTTCTATAAGGTTTTATTTGAATGGGTTAAGTACCCTCCTCGAAAAAAATGTTGTGCTCAACCCCCATATCAGGTGGTCTACCATGTGGAAGATCTCTAACAACTTTTTTCATACTTTTGCAATAGTTTCTCTATCTCCTTTGGGTGTTAAACAAAATTTATGTTTGGCTTGGGATATGTGATATGACATTGAACATCCCATTCTATGTCCCCATGTCTCAATATATATCTCATACTAGTGCAAGTCTCTACTTGATTTGGGTAAGTGTGCTTCCCTCTCACAACCCTTAGTACACCTTTCGAATCTTGAAATTTCATCTCAGGAATTTGATAATTTACTGTATTCTCCCATATATAATAAAACCATTGCACTCCCAAAACCACATTAGTATTAGCAACATCACCCACATAAAAACTATCAACAAAAGTATAGTAACCTACGGTGACTTGCAACTTTGGAACCAATGTTTTGCACTGCATTGTGCTGTGACCAAGAATGACAACTGTGAATCCATCGAATGGTTTAATAGGTATATTAATTTTCTCCACCATCTCTACATGAATGGAGTTATGGGTGGCTCCTACATCTACCAAAACTTAAGCTCTGTGTCATAGTACCACACACTTGCATCGAATAGTGTGATAGCGAGGATCTGCTGAAAGTACTGCCATTCTTGCTTTGTCCAGTGAAGGATGAATTTCTTCTTCATTTGTTGTATCATATGCCTCCTCTTGATCTGAAATGTGTCCTTCTTCATCCATACCCCCTTCATACTCATCATTATCAGAAAATACTTCTATGTATTGAGCTTTTCCCTTAATACATTTATGCCCATGTGTCCATGGTTGAAAGCATGTGAAGCAAAAACATTTTCTTCAAAGTTCATCCATGTTTAGTCCTTATTTCTTATTCTTTTCAAATCAATCTCTTTGTCAAGGATTCTTATCAGGTGCATCTCTTTTCCAAGGTTTCTTTTCAAATATGAAGTTAGGCTTGGGAGGAAATCTTGTTTTAGGAAGCACATTTTGGAGATCTCTAGTCAATCCCCTTGCATCTTTTAATGTAGTGGACTTGTGGGATTTGACCAAGCCTTTTAAGGGTTCAGCCAAAAATTCAGTGAAAAACAATACTAACCTTCCCATAGACACATCATCCACCTTGACTGATAATTTTTTAGATTCCATCATATAATCAGTCACGAGTCTCGACTTGCTTCAATTGGGCTAGTTATTTGAAAGACAATTCTGGATCGTTTTGCTCAAATCTCTCTAGTACCCTGTCAATAAATTCTCCATATGTTTTAAACTAATCATGACCCAAATTTTTAGGTCATGGAACCACCATTGATTGGCATCTCCTTCCAAGTGAAAAATGACCATTTTTAAGGCATCTTCTTCCACCACTGGATTCAGCTGAAAATACACATCTATTTTTTGCACCCAAATGTTAGCAGAACTTTGAGAGGAACCATCAAAAGTAGGGAGTGGGAATTTACCAAGGGCACAATTTAATTCTTTGTTTTGGTATAGATACCTATTATCTTCCTTCTTTTTGAGTTTGTTTTCAACAATAAAGTGCTGATCAAATGGTATACTTTTCTTACAATCTTCATCCAATTTATCCCTTTCTTTCGCCATTGTATCAAGTTCAAATTGAATGTTAGGCTCTTCTTTGCGTATAATAAATTTAGTTGTAGTAGGACTTGGTGTGCTCTGAAATTCATTGGGTCTATGGGGTCCTATGCTTGAGAAAATATGCCGACCCATTGTCTTCTTTTCTTCTGATTGTGAACTACTGCTACCTCCTATTACTCCTTTGCTTCCAAATTGGCTATCCATCAATTTGAATCCTTTTATAAGCTGCTAGGTCATATTATTGGTTATGTAATCAAAGAAAGGTTTCATGAGTTTAACATATTCCTCGTTATCATCAGGGAGTCCCTTCACCTCGTTAGTCATAGTTTCAACATATTGTACCTCTTCTTCTTCTACTTCTTCTTCAAAGAAAACACCTTCAACTTTAGGTTTTAAGGGTGGTGAATTATTTATTTGACTCCTTTTTAAGAACATCAGGTTCCAAGACCATGCTATGATACCAGTTTTAATGTCCCTTTTTAAGAAATTTTATTAAAATGACCAATTTTCACTTTTTTCTCTATTTCGACCTTTGAGTAGTTTTGATGTCTAGGTCTCCAAATTGACCCAAATGATCTCAAATATTCTGAGAATGTATATGAATTATATTAATACTTTAATGTTATGTTAAGGGATGATTTATAACCCTCCAAATACGTTCGCAACTTGTTTAATATTCTGGCCAAGGTAAGAGTTTTCACTAGCAAATTGGGGTTCCAATTCCCCAAGGGTAAACGCTGAAAATGGATTTCCAAATGCTCCCAAAACCCACTTGAATTTATAAAAAGAAGAAATGGATGTTTAAAGGTAATTATTAAGGTATAATTTGCATCATTATTCAGTTTATAAATTCTGTTATATCCCTCTCCCAAACAACTACAAAATCACTAGTTCGACCCTTCGGGGGAAATGACACCAAATCTTCTCCAAATGCAAATAAACTGAGTAAGATGACTTCAAATGATTAAGTGATGGATATTAAAATTGTAATAATAATAAATGGAATTCCATTAATCATAAATCAATTAGAGAAACATTCCTTCATTCAAAATCATCAACATTACAATGGCATACATCAATATAGTGGGGAAATGGTCACGGTTTGCTCATTAATAATCACTTTTACATACAACCATTTGGTATTTCGACCTGAGACTTTATGAATATAAAAAAATAGTATATTAATATTATTACAATCAGAAATGGACCATGAGAAGCTCTCCCAAAGAGTACAATAGCTCACCCAAAGCGCAATCCCCCCATGAGCAAGAATATGTAATAAAGACTGGAAATGGTTGAGAGAATGTGTTGCACTAGAAGAAACCAAGATCTTCCTTGTATCTTACACCTGTAAATACAAAATCCCTAAAATCTCCATGAAAGACCTGAATGGCCTCTTTAAACACCAATTTGGATGGGAATCTTTCACCCTCGAAATCGGCTAAGGCAGGAAACTAGTCATCCACTAGCGCTCTCTCTTCACAAATGAAAATTTCTCAAATGATAAAAATATATTCTCTTGGTTGATCCCTCTATTTAATAAAAATCCTTAGCCTTACAAGGTTACCAATCCATCCACAAAATCAAGCCAATTCGAATTAGGGTGTGTGCTCAAGATTTTCCATGTGTACTCCCTTCCCTATCCTTCCATCTTCCCTCAATTCGAGTAGGGACCCATTGAGCTTCCCCAACTCACATGAGCGCCTTCTTGGATGCTATATTTAGGCCTGACATGGCATAATGATTAGATTTCAACATTCAGGTATGCAATATGTCATAAATTTCATAGCATCTTCATCATTGGTGTCATAGATGTCATAAATGTTAGGGAATCTAGCCCAAGTGTCCAAGAAGCTCCCATTTGGCTCTTCCTCCCCATGTAAATTAAATTTCCTTCTAAATTCGACCTATGATGCATATGGCCAAGTGTATTATCCTTCTAACTGATCTAAAAATTAAAAAATAAATGTTGAAAAGGGCATGGATATTTGCCTGATTATTTGCCACTCCCTAGTCCCCATACAATATTGATTTCTTCATTTCCTCTAGAGTCGAAGATGACCCCTTCTACAAATACCACCCTTTTGATAAAGCAAGTCATTACAAGGGCCAAAAAAGAAAACAAATCTCAAAGCCCACTACATTTTTAACTCTGAATCTATAAAGCACCAAGCAGTGTCAAATCTTTTTGATATGCAAACATTTTTTACGATAGAAAAATGTCAAGATAACTCTGCCGCTCGAAGAATTTGATTCATCCAATCTTGATGGATTAAGTTTGTGCAATGAGTCTGATTTGAAAACAATTTAAGCTCAATAACTCATTTCAAGTCGGTCCTGGTATGCCATTTGATTCATCCAATCTGGGATTAAGATGGATCTACACTGATTTATAACATGAAATATTTTTATGTCTTTAATTTTTATCCGTGTGAAAATATTTTACTCTATTTTTTATGTCAAAATGTTATGGACAAGGAACCATCACTACAATCACATTTATACTGGCCATTTTAAGCTATCGCATAGAAATCAAAGCACAAAATTAATAACATTTTGCTAAAAATATATTACACTTACAAAAAGATATATATTCATTTTAAACACTGCATTGTTACAAACCTTCCAAAAAGATATATACTCCCAATAAGATATACTCATTTTAAACACTACGCTGTCGGTGATTGAAGATCCAGTACAACTCAAAATTCAACATGTTTATCCCAGAATGACAAAATCATACATATCAGACTTATGAAATGCTTTGATAAAAAGCACTACATTGATAAACATCGACTCCTTTTTATGGTAATATCTAAAATATTTTGACATGGCAAAATAGATTGCACTACCATATTAATTTGCAAATCAGAGTACATGAAAAATGCAATCTAGACTAGTAAAGTAAAGACCAAGGACCATGTCACAAAATTTTACACTATTATACATAACATACTGATGGAATGTTCTGATAAAAAACTTATACACTAATATACATAACATACTGTGGAATGTTTTGATAAAAAGCGTGACTGATGGAATGCTTTGATAATAAAAAATATACATTATTATACATAACATATTGTGGAATGTTTTGATAAAAATGCGTGACTCCTTTTTAATGGTAATATCAAAAAACCTTTGCCAAGTACAGACCCATTTTTTTATGGTAATATCTAAAAACTTTTGACTGGGCAAAATAGATTGCACTATCATGTCAATTTGCAAATTTATCGTAGTATATGAAAATGCAATATAGAACCGTAAGTGCCAAGTAAAGACCAAAGACCATTGTCTATTTAACCAAGCATATGCATAAAAAACAATACATGGGTTATATGAGATTGCACTACCATGTTAATTTGCAAATTTATCGGAGTATATAAAAATGCAATATAGAACCCTAAGTGCCAAGTAAAGACCAAGGACCATGTCTATTTAACCAAGCATATGCATAAAAAACAATACATAGGTAAGTGCTTATTACAAATTTATCAAAGTATATGAAAAAATCAATTTAGACCAGTAAGTGCCAAGAAAAGACCAAGGACCATGCCAATTTATCGAAGTATATGAAAAACACAAATGCAATATAGAACCGTAAGTGCCAAGTAAAGACCAAGGACCATTGTCCATTTAACCAAGCATATGCATAAAAAACAATACATGGGTAATATGAGATTGCACTACCATGTTAATTTGCAAATTTATCGGAGTATATGAAAATGCAAAATGCAATATAGAACCGTAAGTGCCAAGTAAAGACCAAGGACCATGTCTATTTAACCAAGCATATGCATAAAAAACAATACATAGCTGAGTGCTTATTGCAAATTTATCGAAGTATATGAAAAAATCAATTTAGACCAGTAAGTGCCAAGAAAAGACCAAGGACCATGCCAATTTATCTAAGTATATGAAAAACACAATATAGAAAACGTAAGTGCTTATAGAAACATATCATGTACGAGAAAAAGAACCAAGGTACCTTTCGCAGTCTTGTATCTCAGCACCACCTTAGAAAAAACCAATAATCTACAACTAATTTAGAAATGTGATCCATAAATTTTATCGTGGTATTTAAGATATATGGTTTAAATGCAATTGCTGCAATTTATATCGTGGTATTTAAAGTATATGATTTAAATGTTATTGTTAGACCTAACCATTGCAGTCCACCTGTGCTTTTCAATATCTGAGATTAATATTTTGGAGGCCTATGATTTCAAATCCAAGAAGGCAGCGTGTTTGTCTTAATGGAATAGAATAAGATGAATGTTCTTCCAAAATCTCAGCATTTCTCTTTGAAAGGTAACTATTATGTAACATGCCGTACTTGAAATCAAGGATCAAAATTATTTTCTTCCGAAAACTCGGTATTGCTATTTCAAGGGTAATTATTATGTAACATGCTGGACTTGAAATTAAGAATCAATATAAATTCTCTTCCAAAATCTCAGTATTGCTCTTTCAAGGGTAAATATTATGTAACATGTTGGGCTTGAAATTGAAGGAACAAGATAAATTTTCTTCCAATATCTCAGCATTGCTCTTTCAAGGGTGTTTAAATCTTATGTAACATTTGTGGTTTTAACAAAGATCACACCAATAGAAAACAGATACCCATTACAAGGGCATAATGAGAAAAAAACAGTTTATAACTCAGCTGGACAGGATTGCTGATGTTAACAATTATAACTTCCAAAAATATGGTTTAACAAAATTGGGATTGAATAATCCATTTCTCATAAAAGTGCCAAAATTGTGCCTTTCCATATAACCTTTGGCAGGCTTATAACAGCCTAATGTAGAAGGAAGCACAACCGCAGCAATAATGTACAGAACATATAAGATTGTTACATGAGTAATTCCTGTTTTATTAGTCATGGTCTTGGGCAGCACGCTCCCCAAGACTCGGATCCAAAACGTGGCAGTAGAAGGCATACTTAAAAAAACTAGTAATTCAGCAAATACTGGCTTGATTGGGAAAAGGACAAAATTTAACCATGCAGATCTCAAAGAAATGGTACAGTGAAGAAAAGATTTTCATATAGATTCCATGAGGAAAAGGCTCAGTGGTAATGAGTAATCATGTACATGCTATGAGAATGGATACCATCTTTTTAGCTGATTCCATCACAAATAATGATCAGGCCTCTAATGAGCTCTGATTACCCTCAGTGTTGGACCAGTGATCAAGGACAATATAACATGCCAGAAAGTCACATGAAAGTTGACTGGCCAAACTGAGCTTTTCACACTAAAGTTTGTGCAATGAGTCTGATTTGAAAACAATTTAAGCTCAATAACTCATTTCAAGTCGGTCCTGGTACAGCACTCATCAAACAACGCAGCAGTGACTTTGTGGGAGAAAACATGCATTTCCCTATGCTCAATAATGAGGAGCAGCAAGTGGGTACGTTGTTGCAGATTAGAGACGTGATCAAAGATAAGCAAGATAAATAGAGACAAACACAGAACCATGATTATCGAACGGTATAAGGCTCTGGAGAAGCAGAGCCTGCTTTCACTATCTCTGACGATGCATTAAGTTTCCCTTCACTGGTTTTGCCTTTCAATGGATTCTTTAGTTTGACAATATTATCTGGCCTGCCCAATCCTGAACCCTCATTAGAAATTGATGATATGTTTTCACTGCCTTGTCTTGCTTCAGTGATGCTGATTTCATGACCATTTAAATTTTCCCTTGAAACAGCAGTCTCTCCTGTTTCATTTTTCGAGCTATCTGCCCCAACATCAACTTTGGGAACTTCATCTTTTCCTTCAATTGAATCCAGAGAGACACAGTTTTCCGTGGACACACATTGCTCGTAACAATCTATTGAATCTGTTGATGCAGAGATATCTTTTGCATTTTCATGTAGTCTGCGTTTCTTTAGAGAATCAGGCCCACCATCACTGGAATCTACAGTATCCAATTTTCGTTTGGGACTTTCAGAGCCAATTGCTTCAGATGATCCCAAAGAATTGTCCCTTGGAGTAGAAGAGACTGAGCTAATGGATTGTACAGCTTCAGAAAGTTCCTTAGCAACACCCTCTGGCACTGGAGAATCGTCGTCTTCATCTTCATAATCAACCAATGCTATGGATCCACCCCTAAAGAGACACCAAGTCTCCCAATTATCAGAATTAATATTCATATCAACCTAAGAAAATCAGAGGCTTGGTAAAACAAATACCTTTAAGCTTGTTTGTAAAGATTAAAAAAATGGCTGAGCCTAAAATATATTGAAAGACCCAATGTTATACCTGAAAGATGAATAACTTGAAGCACTTCCATTCACCACAGCAGCATGTCCCTGTTCGTTAGGTATTCGAACTATTCGAGCAGATGCTGAGTCCTCTTCATCATCACTGAATCAAATAGGAATACAGAAACAGCCAGAAAACATACAAAAATATTTCAGAATATAATCAAAGATAAGGATGCTTATAATAAATAGAAACAATTACCCCCAGAGGACAATATAAGCATTGATATTTGAACAAAGGATACCTGTCCTCGTTAAAGTAATCTTCCTCTTCTTTCTCAAGAGCTCGGTCATCATTCCTCTTTCTCTGATCAACAATGTTATTCATCTGACTCAAATGATTTGGACCTTTCCCTCCTGACACGCTTCTTGTAGTTACACCGTCAAGAGTCTGATAGAAAATAAATAATTCATCATTTAACCTACCCAGAAATCCAGTCTAAAAATGTGCAAGAAAAGGAATATATTATAGTTGCAGACCATTAAATATAAACAGAAAAGTCACCTGCTCATATTTCAGCTTTAGTGCTTGGAAAGTACCCACACAGTCTAACTTTTCTAATTGATCAGAAAATTTATTGAGTAAGTATTCCACCAGACATTTAATATTTTCCTGCAAAAGCACACATTTCAGGCATCAGATGTATCTATTAAACAGAGCACAGTGCAGATAGCCGTTCAAGCAGTAAAATGGTTGACAGAATGACAATATAATTCAAAAAATAATAATAAATTAACATATATCTTCAAATTTCAAAAATGGGATAAAATATATACCTTGCGGATATATTCAATAAGCTCAAGAACCGCTGAATTAAGAAGATTATATCGATTTCCATTAGCAGTAAAAGCCCGAATTACTGGTTCAAAAAGGTTATGATTTACTATGTGGCGATTAAGATAAGCATCCTGCAATAAGAGAGGAAATCACATGGTGTTTGCAAACGCACTTCAAATAGGATTTATTTAAAACTTTCAAACAACAAGTGGCTAAAAATACATGAAATGATGACAAGAAAAAATTCCAACAGTACTCACATTTCGAGATAGTATTGTTCGTAGAAATCGAACAGCAGCAGCAACAAGGTACTTTTCTTTTCTCCGAGTTAAGCATAAAACCTTCTCTATAACATTATTCCGCAAGAAATAGTACCTGGAAAAAATCGAGCAACTTTTTCAATCTAGCTAGCTAGACTAAATTCATTCAATACATTTAAATGGAAACTTAACCATAACATATTCTATCATGGAAAAACAATTTCCAGATTTCTCATAACTGAATTTTTCACAACCCAAAAGAACTAGAAATTACTTTATTCTGTAGGAATGATGCAGCACACAGAAGCACAATAGCTCAGTGATGTTCGACAGAATATCAGGGCTTATGGAACTTGGTTGCCCATTCTCATAGTCATTATTAGGGACTTTTGTGCTTGTCTCTGTACTCTCCTTTGGACATGATAATGTTATAACATCTACCAACTGGTCCATATGTTTGTCATAAAAAAGTTCCACAATAGAGTCTCTCTGCAAGAAAACGAAGTCCATCATTATATCTGATTTTGCATATCATGTAGAAATGAAATGCTTCAGGTCAATTAACAATCAATTCAATCTTGCAGTAACTAAAAAGCGTATTTCCCTACTTTAACTGTTCTAGTGACACCTATCAGCTTCACATTATGTTAACATGTGTAAGGAAATGCAAAAAACTTCTACAAACAAACTATTAGAGAGGGAATATGTTAATATCCTAGTTTTGCAGCTACAAATTATCAAAAGTAACATAGCATTTCAGGTTCTAGTCTTAACATGTGTAGGGTCCATAGTCACACCATTTAGTTGAAGAGTACGTATACAAATCAAAAAGTATGATCTTTCAAAAAAATATACAATATTCAAGGATAAAGTAGTTGTAAATTTTAAAACTTATGGTGAGCCCCAAGTTCAAGTTGAAGGTTTGATATTGCATCCAATGTGGCAGTATGGTGAGCACGAGGATGGGACAAACCGTCAAAGGTTGTCTTGTTAACTATGTGGCCAAGTTATGACAGGGGGGATTAGACGGTTAAAATACCACTTGGCTAAAATTCTGGGGCATGATGTTCTAATTTGCACCGAATCAACCCTGGAGATTATTGCAGATGGCCCATGATGCCATTTATGAGAATGGATAGAAAGTAGGAGGTGGCAGCTGCTAATAGAGCTGAAACTGCTTCGGGTGGAGTGACTAGAACCTCAACAACCACCGGCACTAGCAGATTTGAGAGTGGGACATTACACTACTAGAATGTGAAATCCCAGCTAATTATATTACTCCGGAATCTGTTATAGTGAGAGGGACTCCACAAATGCTAGATTCACCTTCCATGTAGATTTGTGAGTGTGACATTACACTACTCCGGAATCTGTTATGGTGAGAGGGTCTCCACAAATGTAGATTCACCTTCCACGAGGGCCTTATCGTTCTTTCAGTTTGTTCCAAGGACCAGAGATTGGGCTCAACCTTCCATCCGATCAATGGTTAAAAAAGGAGAAGAAAGATGTGTAAAGGATTATGGGTAGAATAATTTTTTGGAGTGATTTACCTTTGAGCATCACAAAGACCAATCCATTTTTTCAGCCTATGTGTCATGCCATCGCTGTTGTTGGCCCAAGATTACAAGGCCCCTACTTATGAGGAGTTGCGGGGGCCAATTTTGCAAGAAGAAAAGAATGACATCAATGCTAGATTGGAAGAGCTAAAGAAGTCATGGGAGTCTACTGGATGCACATTGATGCCTGATGGTTGGACAGATACAAAGGGCAGGACCCTTATAAACTTCTTTGCACATTTGCCCTAGGGGCATCATGTTTATTAAATTAGTTGATGCCTCAACCCATGTTAAAGATGCAGCATTATTGTGTGAATTGTTGGATGCCCTCATCAGAGAGATTAGTTTGGAAAATGTTGTCCAAATCATAACAGATAATGCGGCTAATAATGTGGCTGTCAGCAGAATGCTAAGGGAGAGGCATCCCTCTTTGTTTTGGACACCATGTGCAGCCCATTGCATCGATTTTGATGCTCGGGATTATGGGAAAAAAACCCTTCATCAAGGAGGTTGTTGATCACGCTAAGAGCGTCACAAAATTCATATATAACCATGCATTTGTCCTTAGCATCATGAGGAGACACAAAAACAAGAAGCTGTTGCGTCCTACAATCACACATTTTGCTAGTAGCTTCTCCTCTCTTCAATCTATTCTCCAATGTAAGGTTGAGTTGAAGCAGATGTTTGGTTATGATGAGTGGCGTGACTACACATTCAGCAGAATACAAGATGGGACAGCCATTGCTAAACTCGTGTACATTGATTCCTTTTGGGATGGAATGCTTTAAGTGTGCACAATTAGTGAACCTTTGGTAAAGGTTCTTCACTTGGTAAATGGAGAGAACCCAGTAATGGGCTACTTGTATGAGGCCATGGATAGGGCCAAAGAGACTATTCGATCTTATTAAGTGGGCAAGGGCACCCTTAGACATACTAGATAATTGATGATTTGGAATTTGATAGATAGTCAATGGACAGGGATGTTGCATCGGCCCATTCATGCAGCGGCTCTTTTCCTTGACCCCTCTTATGCTTACTCATCCGACTTTGATTTTGATGGTGAGATGATGGAAGGGCTCTTGACATGTCTCCAAAGGATAATACCTGATGTTGAGACTTGCAAGACTATTAGTGCGGAGATGGAGATGTATTGAGAGGCTAGGGGACTATTTGGCTTTGTCGATGCTATTTCCAACATGAGCGTTTTGATGCCACGTAAGCCACTAGAATTTAAAGTTAAATTGTTAATTATGTGTTTTATACTTTATTTGAAAAATGGATTATGTTTTGATGACAAGAAATTTACATCTTTTTTTTCTTATTTGTAATTGTTATAGATGTTTGGTGGCGAAATTATGGTGCAAGAGCACCGAATTTACGGAATTTTGCCATTCGTGTCCTTTGCCAAACATGTAGCACTTCAAGATGTGAGCACAATTGGAGTGTGTTTGAGAAGATACACTCGAAAAAGCGCAACAGGTAAGACTTAGACCTTCAAGTAACTGATTACAAGTATTAAAATTTTAAATTTGTTCATATTGCTCTTTCATATGTTTATGGCCCTCAAGAATCAAGACTCATTAAATTTATTTACGACCTTCTTACAGGTTGGAATTTCCATGCCTCAATGATTTGGTATATGTCCACTACAATATTCGATTGTGGATGAAGCAGTTGCATAAGGTGCCTAATGTGGAAGCCATTTCTTTGGACAATATTAACATATTGTCCGAGTGGAGGGTCGGGCCTGAGGCCCCTATTATGGCCGAGTCACCTGCATGGTTGGAGGAGGAGCAACAGCGAGAAGAGGAGGAACGAGAGGTGCAGGTAGAGTCAGGTGATGAAGACCTTGATATCATTGAGACTGATGTGACAACATCAACACCAGTGCCACCTTCTACACAGGATGATACATTTACAACCTCTAGTTGGCGTCGGACAATTGATGCAGATGCAGGGCCTTCTAGGGGCAAACGAGCCATGACCTTTTCACGTAAAAGGGGGAGAGGTCATTAATAGCTAGCTACTAGATAGCCTGGATTTCTCATTCTAGTTGACTCATGATGATGATATACATTATATATATTTGATGTCATTTTGTAATGATTATCCACTTTTGAGTCCTTTACTGAACAACTATCAGGTTTCAAGATTTAGTATTGACTCTTATATATCATTTTGATTTGGCATCTACTACATCATATATATATATATATATATATATATATATATATATATATATATCGATGTTTTCCTANTCTGGCAATGTGCTTATTTGATGTTGTTGTTGGTTTATATGTTCAAAAGAATGAATTTATTTTGTATTTTTTAATTATTTCCACAGTTTGCTAATTTTTGCCGATTTTTTTCCGTTGTCGATGTTTTCAACAATGTCAAAAAAACAAGGTAACAGACAAAAGAAATGAAAAATCTTATTTGGGTTCTGTAAACAAATGGATTTGAACCACATAACCTCTGGCAAGTTTTGCAACTATAGCACACCATTAAGATAACCTTCTACTACTAAATTGGAAGAGCTCTTCAACCAATTTTGAGCCTTGTGAATTCAAAAATCCATGAGTAATATTAGAAGGTGTTGAGCATAGTTGGCATTGATGACAAGCCATTAATGACAAAGGTTGTGGTTGTTGATGGTCATGTTTTTATTCAACCATGCTTTGATGAAGCCCACGTGTATTGTATTTATCCTTGAAGATGTCCATTAAAGTCCTTATCATTCTTGATATGAAACCCTTGGACACGATCTCCTTGCATGTGGTTGTTTGTGGCATGATGGACATTGACCCTTGTAAGTCTTCTTGTATGGTTGAGATGATGGTGGAGCCCTCCTCGTACTTGACATGTCATTCAGATGTGGTTCCTTGGTTATGATGCACCCGTATATGGTCATGGGTGTGATTTTCTTGTTGATACCCTTGATATGTTGAGTCTATAGTGGAGCCCTTCTTGTTGATATGAAATCTATTGATGTAAGACCATTGAAGCCCCGATGCTTTTGATGATGTCCATTGAAGCCCTTGATCTTGGTTGTTAATCCTTTGACTTTACTTGACTTGGTTTATAGTTTGGTTTTTGGCATCCTTATGAGGCTTTGGACGTTCTAAACAAATTGAAGAATTTAAGGGTATTATACCAAGTAATATTAAATAAGCCCAACATAGATTGATAGTCCTCGTCAAGCCCTAAGCTGTGGGGAATCGCTCCTCCCCTCACGAATCGCTCTCAATTCGAGCTCCGAGAGGAATCGATGAGGAATCGCTCCCGAAATCGTGATTCCTCGTCGACTCCTCCCAGGAGCAATTTTAGGAATTGTGATTCCTCCAAAAAAAACGCTCCGTGATACTTCGAAATCGTTGAGGGAATCGCTTCGGAATCGACGGTCTCGAAGCGATTCCTCAGCCAAACAAACGCTCCCGAAAACACCCCTTGACCAGTTTCGCGTGAAGGAAAAAAAATTCTCATTGTTTTTTGCAATGTTCCCCCAAGTTTTCGGGACGTGGGGATGCGGGAGCAAGGAAACGCACATTCGAGACATGTGGAGACCACCCCCAAATTTTAAGGAAATTCGGGGGGACGGGGGACATCTCTAAAATTATAAAATTAAAATAAAATATCAAAAATAATAATTCATTTGATGTATATTCATGATTGTGCAATGTAAATACTAAATATATTGATTTATTTTTTAAGTCGTACCAAGTAGGGATTGTAAAAAGTGAAAATAATGGGAAAACATACAAAAAAATATTCTCAGGAGCAAACGTTTCGCCAAGAGTCCCCAAGTCTCTGGGACGCAGGAAACGTAGGAAACGCGTCCCCGTGGAACACTGGTTTTTTGATGGTTGCCTAGGGTTTAATTAGTGTTTATAAACACTATTGGCCTCTATTTGGACTCATTCCATTGCTCATTTGCTTGTTTTCATTTTTCTTGCTAGGGCTTTGAATGGCTTTGCTAGTTGTTTGAGAGCAAATTTGTAGGAGCTTGGAAGAGAGATTGGAGGGGAGATTGAAAGCTTCTATTTGTGAGAGCTTAGAAGGAAAATTGAAGGCTTCCATAGAGACATTCAACCATCCTTGAAGAGCGAAGGAGGTAGGCTCTAAAAACCCAATCTTTGTTTGTCTTTGAAAAAAATATTTCACTATGTTAAAATTTTAAATCTTGTATGTGTTGTTTTCCTACCCTTTCCAATTTCTTCTTCTCCATCATTTTATTGTAGGCAAGAAGTGATTCTCATATTGAATCAACAAGCATGAGGATATATGGTTTTTGTGGTTGGTTCTGATTCTTCTCATGATGGTGGTGGTGGGAAGTAGATTTGGTGGTGGCAATGATGAGGATGAAGAGTAAGAGAGTTGCACATACCATGGAGAGGAGGAGGAGGAGGAGGAGATTGAGAGTGATGAGGGACCAAAAAAAGACACAACACCTTTGTGGAAGTATGTGACAAGGCTTGGGAGAGGGAGAGGGGGTGGAACCACAAAGTTTACATGCCTCCATTGTAATAAAACTTACACAGGTTCATATACCTGCGTGAGAAAGCATTTGTGTGGGATTATGCCATGTGATCAAGGTAAGCCTACTGGAGTCGAAACATGTGACAAAGTGCCAGGTAAAAAAAGAAACAAATACAGGATGGAAGAAGAGGCCGCTCAAAACAATTCCAAGAGATCAAGGGTCAAATCTGAATCCCTGCAGAGAATGTTTAGTGGTGGATCTAGATCATCATCCACCCATGCTAGTGGATTCTCCCCTATGCAAAAAACATTGTCAGATTTCCTTGACCTTGGTTGCAGAGATGATGTGGATGCAAAAGTTTACAAGTTTCTCTATGCATGTGGTGTGCCATTCAATGTTCTTCACTCACCCTATTGGCATTAAATGGTACAAGTCATCAACGGTGCCCCTAAAGGATATAGGAACTTCGAGTATGACAAAGCTAGAACCGTGGGACTTGACAGGGAAAGAGCCAAAATCAATAGTGCTCTTGGAAAGTTTACAAATGATTGGTCGTTATATGGGGTATCCATTGTATCGGATGGGTGGACAAATGTTAAAGGCAAGCCATTGATAAATATTCTTGGTGTGTATGCTAGTGGTGCGGTCTTCCTTTCAGCTCACGACTACTCAAATCGCTACAAGACTGGTATCAATATTGCACAACCCTTACTTGACACCATTCAAACGATTGGGCCATACAATGTCATTCAAGTCATCACAGATAATGTTGCTAATTGCAAGGCAACAGGAGCAATCATTGAGGATAAGTATCCCAACATATATTGGTCGGGGTGTTTAGTTCACACATTGAACCTTTTGATGCATGATATTGTTAAGATGAAGGACCCTAGTTACCAATGGATTGGTGCCTTGTACAAGAGAGGTAAGAAAATGATAAAATTTATCGCCAATCATAACATGGCACACCACATTTTTCACAATCACTCTAGGTTGGAGCTATTGAAGATTGCGAAGACTAGATTTGGTAGCTACTACCTCACCTTAAGGAGGCTTTTGAAAGTAAGAGAAGCATTGGCTAGTATGGTCTCAAGTGATTCATGGCAGGGATTGAAAGACAAAGTTGCAAGCGCATCTAATAGACATGACTTTCAGGATGTGGAGGACATCGTTCTTGATGGTCATTTCTGGACACAGGTTAAATATGTTCTACAGTTCCCCAAGCCCGTTTATAATATGATTCGTTTTGCAAATACAGATCAGGCGGTGATTGGGGAGGTGTATGAGCAAATGGATAGCATGCTTGGTCATATCAAAGACATTGTTGAGCAAAGAGATGCAATCTTGTATGACCATATTCATAAACATGTGGTCAAAAGGTGGGATAATTTGAATGTTCCACCCCATGCCCTTGCATATGTCCTTACCCCAAAATATTATTCTCCATCTTGGTTGGCCCAACCTGCACCTGGTGGTGGAGTTAGGGAAAGACCACACACAGATCCAGAGGTGCAAAATGGGTATATGCTTGCATTAGACAAGTTGGTCCCTGATGAGGAGGAGTGTGCTCAAGTACAGAGTGAATTGAGCCAATACATCAGTGAACATCTTTGGTGCCTTGCATGCAACCAAAGATCGAGAGAGGTTGGATCCTATCCGTTGGTGGAACATGTATGGCAGTGGTGCCACATATTTGCATAAATTGGCGCTGAGGGTGCTTTCACAGGTTGTCAATAGTTCTTCTTCAGAAAGGTGTTGGAACACCTGCAGCTTCATCCACAACGTCAAGAGAAATAGTTTGAATACAGAACGGGTCGAAAGTTTGGTTTATGTTTATGTGCACTACAACTTGAGGTTGTTTGTCCCATTATTGTTAAGCGGCCAAGAATGATAGAACGTTTTTGACTTGGGACAACAATACAAAGGAGGCTAATGTGGAGGATGGAGCCATTGCATTAGAGCGCTTGGAGGATGAACTATTGGGTGATCATGAGGGTGATCCTCATCCGATTCATACATCAGAGATGCCACCCCCAACCACCAGCAGGTTTACAGATGCAAGAGTTTTGCCTTTAGCTTCACAACGTCCGACAATCCGTGGGGGCCATTCATCTTCTTCTCGTGTTCCACGATCACTTCCACCAGCTCCTATTCCACCTAGAACACGAGAAAAAAAATTGTAAGTTTCTCGTGGCAAGAGGAAAACTTAGTAGATAGTATCATAATACTTTGTATTTCATATTTATTATGGCCTATTTTGTAAACATTATGGCCTACTTTGAAGTTTGAACTTTAAATTGTTGACTGCATCTTGATTCTTATCATCTTATTATCTTACAACTCTTTGGTATTGAATATGATATTATGATGCTTCGTTTCATTTCATGGTTGATGTTATCTGTTAGAGTCTAGACTGTTAGAGTTTGTTGATGGAAAATATTGTTTGTTGAAATTTGAAGATTGATGTTGTTGATGATTGATCATTTGATGACAATGCTACAAGTCATAGCTTCTAGATGATTGATGTTATATGTGACATGTGTATTAATGGTTATATCTATGTTGTCTATAGCTAATTTGGTATAATACATGTTTTTTTTATATATATGCATCAAAATATATATTATATAAAAAACGCTCCCAAATCGGAATCTTTTGACAATTTTGCTTTTTGCTCCCGCTCCCCGCTCCCGACAGCCTTGGTCAAGCCCTTTCCAGTGATATGTGCAGCGTCTCCTAACTCCTTATGGTTGAAGAGATATGAATTTTTAAAGTTGGTGTACCCCACCTTTTTGGGTCAGCCGACCAAACAAAAGAGAATTTAATTATTTATTGCATGTCGGCCCAGTAATTCATTTTTGGAAAAATGTGTATATATATAGCAGATCATGTTCTCATTCAAAAAACAACGCAGAAGGTGTGAGAAATACAGCTCTGAATTTTGTGGGTGACTGGAGCAGCCAAAGGTCTGGTTTTTATGAGAAGTTGTGGTCATCGTCAAACTCTGATTTTGGATGTATTGAGGCAGCGATACAGAAGCAAATTCTATTTTCAGTCTTCTTTGTGACTGTACACTGCACTTAGTTTAAGGACAGCATTTCAGTCTGTTCCTTACACTGGTTTTGGTAGTCCAAGGGTACAAAAATTTGATCTTGTTAAGGCATCTGAAGGACAAATCTGAATCATTTCAAGGACTGTGTAAGGGCTAGTTCAAAGACCTTTTGTAGGGCAGATTTGGCAATGTTAAGGACCGTCCAAAGCCTGATTGCAAAGCTGATATGAATATGCCTCAGACTGGTCTAAAGGATGAATACTCTTCAATGATTGAGTGACTACTTAGATGAGTATGACTGATATTAGGGCAGATGGTGTGTGTATGCTATGAAGCCACTTGAACTTGTGTGTATGTGTGTATGCTATGATGGTGTGTGTGTATGCATTGAAGACATTGACAGAGACCTAGAGACTGCCATACTCGAAATACACCAAAGTATGTGTTTGACTTAACTCCATTAGCTGCAGTTGAACTATGGTTGTTGAAGCAAGTTGGGAACAGTGATCTCGCTCAGATTATGACAGTGAACATTCTTGAGAACAACAGAGATCAAAAGTTTATGCAAGAAGAGACTTTCATTGGCTTGGCAAGTTGATTGAGTTAAGTAAAGCATATTGACAGTTCTAACTTGACATTGACCTAGTGTGATTTGACAAGTAATTTGACAAGTGACTTGACGGTGATTACTTGGATGACAGCCTTGATGTGACAAGTGATATCTAGATGTACGAAAGGTTTGACTTGACAGAGATAGTGAATGTTTGATTTGACAGTGACCTTCAGCTGATTGAGTTGAAGAGAGTGATATTAACTTTGAGTTGACAGTGACAAAGATAGCTAAATGATGACATTGACAAGCTGATAACATGTGACATGACAATGATCAGTATGTGAAGGCAAGCTGGGTCTGGAACTTCTTCTTAGTTGGAGCTAAGAAAACCAGGCTGGGCCTTAGAATGAAGAATTATTGCACGGTGGCTGCATTATTCATCACAAGCAGAAACTGTCAAATATGTTTTCTGGGAGTTGAGAGTACCCCAATTCTTTTGGTACTGTGTTGTCTCTGCACATGTTATTCTTTTTATCAGTCCAGATAAGGAAGGAGTCGTCTGAAGAGAAAGGAGGTGATCAGAACTGTGACAGAGAAATTTGCAACACCATAAAGTCACCACGGGACTCCTCATAGTATCCATGCCTAAACCTGCCAAAGCAGATGACTTGGCATACATGTACGTAATGTCCTCGACAGCATAAAAGAGAACAAATATATAAGTTCAGCATTATTAGTGACAATTATGGTAATTCTCATGAATATGTCAACTATGGAACTCCTCCCAATGGAAAACTAGGTGCCAAGTGCTAAGGCGCATTCAATGAGGATTCCTCCCTTTATTTTTATTTTTATTTTTGTATTGGGGGGGTACACCCTTTATTTTTATTTTTATTTTTGTATTGGGGGGGGTAGGTGTACCGTGTCCAAAGCAGAACAGGCAGCTCAGGTTTTGGCTTAAATAGTGTTTTGCTTAAGCATATATATTATATAGTATATATAATATGTCAGCAATCCTTGCTTATATGGAGGATAGTCTTGTCCGATCATAGCCTTGCTCATTGATATCTAATATTTGATGTATTCTTTTTGTGCTTTAATGCAATAAAAGATCCATTTTTCAAAAATAAAACAGAAAGAACAACAAAATTAGAATGAGTAATTATTAAATTGCCACTCTCAACCAATGCCCACACCCCCCACCCACAGTTTCACTCCTTTTCCAACTTACTCCATCTCAGCAAGAGACTAAATAAAAGGTCAGTGTGTTGATTGTGAAATGCCGCAACATAATCAAGCCCGCGCTTTTGCCTGTTATACCTTAACAATGTAGTCACACCCAAAGTCCGCCTTATGCCCATTACCAGTTTCACAAGGTGCGTCATCCTTTGCCTCTTACTCCACTCTTGGACCACTTGAACTTGGCTGCTAGCTCCGTAGCGTTTGACAAATCCCACAAATTTAATCTAGGTCTTATGGTGACTAGGATTCAATAGTTGCTGTTTTTTTCGTCCATACATAGCAGCCTCATTCAGACCAGTATCATGTATGACCATTCTCAGTTGTCGTCCTTCTCACAATCGTTACCATCTGTCATCCTTCTCACAATCGTTACCATCTGCATTGAGCTAAGTGATCTTTTGACAAAGAAAGGACCCCCCAACCAACCATATCTCTAGCTTCCTAATCTTGTTCTTGTTTGAAGTAATATGAATCAGTTACCTTTACACATAACTTGACACAAGATTCATTAACTTGACACAAGAAAGGTTCGACATGTATCATGTGCCTTTATTTGTTTTAGGAAGTTCCAAGAAAAAGGGCAGTTTTTATGAGGCATAAAAAACACATTGACGAAGGAAGCAGTGAAGATTTAAAGTTTTGGTGGAACATAGCAGAATTCAAGAGGCTAGTCATTTGTATTTTTCTTCCCTGCTTGAGACGCGATGTTGTCCACATGACTATTTTAGTATTTTAGGCTGAT
This sequence comes from Pseudotsuga menziesii, assembly GCA_001517045.1. Lineage (NCBI taxonomy): Eukaryota > Viridiplantae > Streptophyta > Pinopsida > Pinales > Pinaceae > Pseudotsuga > Pseudotsuga menziesii. Next base: position 324,700 of record LPNX010112955.1, read on the forward strand.
ACTCTATTTGATACTATCATACTTCAAATGATTGTATTGAAAGCCATGATGAAGCTTCACATCATGACAGTTCAATACATTGCATTTTGTTTTAGATACTATGGCATGAACTTGACTTACAATTTAATTAGCCTCTATGAGCAACTGTTAATACGATTCTTTTTTGGGCTACTTATGACGCACATGGATAACTACCTGTTAATTGTAAAAATTTGTCAAACGCGCCAATTGTTTCATTCAAAATTGGAAGCAAAGGGTTTGACCTCTCTATGGAGCAGAACATTCTTCAAGTTGGCCCAGTCTATCAGTGGGCCCCCATAGAATTAGATGTTGTTTTCCCTCTGATAAGACCTACCTAGACTCCTGGGGATGCTCTCACGAGTATCTACCATACTTTGTTAACTTTGAAAGCAAGAGGCTAGAGTTTGCTCAAGCAGTTCAAAACGATCCAAATCACCTAAACCTAGATCACTTCATACAGGATTGCTTTAAAAATATTTCATTTTTTATTGTCTAGACTATCAAGCCCATTTTTTAAACCTTATAGATATGTAAATTATGAAACATGGCTTGACAAATACTGCATCTGAAGCAATAAGAATAAATGAAAACACACCTCTGCTAAAGCGATCAGGTAGTAAAGAACACAGAATAGCAAGACATGAAAAATTAGACTCTCTCGTTGCCCCAATACCGGTGCTCCTCGACATTCACAAATCTATTAACAATAAAAAAAATGCATCAATGACGCATTCATTATCCAGAAAGCCAAATTTGGCTATTTCAGTCCTCATCCCGAATTATTAAGTCAACCATTGTAGTTACCCACCAAGTCATCATGCAGGAACGTCAGTAGGTGATGATTCATCACAAGCACCAGTAAACACACAAAAGTGTGATGGGTGTCCAGCAGAAAGTTGAAACAGCTTGTAACATTTGACAGTGAATATGCCTTCTCCTTGCAAGAATCTCCATGTAAATCAGTAGTAGACTCGAGGCATTATACATTGGAGACGTTATATTATAAAAGTTTAACCGCTTCCGCATGCAGAGATATACAAGAACTTTAACATGTGATTAAGGTAATATGTGAAGTTCCATTTCTATTGCTGTCGAATGGCCATTTCAAACATAGTATTGCGTGGTAATGGAGAATAACTGGCTTGCAAGGCATTATGACAATAACAGGCTGGCATGTGTGTTATGTGCGCATGCGAATTCAAAATAGGGACGTTACGTACAAAATAATGAGAAAGGATGTTAGAAGATATCTCCACCAACAACATTACTATCATGACCAATTCAGAGAGATAATGGGCATCAACACGTAGTGTCCTAGAGCATCACCTGTAACAGTCTGAAAGAAGCATCTGCCTTAACTCTACACTATCGCACAGGTGGATGTAAATATTCAGCATCACAGTAGCAAGAAAAGAAGAAACGAAGTAAGCGATGATGAAGAAGAAAGTGGCTGACAATCAACTCAATCAAACCCATCATTGGGGGTACAAGTTCAGAGTCTTATTCATGGCTGTCGTTTTTAATTTCCTTATGTCTAGACTCTAGACTCCAGCACGACTTACGTCCCAATTGACTTTCAGTAATATATTTAGTCAAATCTCTCTGCACCTGCCAACACTCCCATTTCCTGTCTTGTGCGTGATAGTTTTCCTCTGGATTTCCAAGGAGCCTAGTTTTTCCGACCAAGGTCTGTGTGCAAGGAAATCACAACAGTACATAGAGTTGGTTATGGCCGTCCGCTTAGTAACAGCATACAGGTAGGTGGGAGAAGCCATTATGATAAGAGTGATTGTGTATCCTACTCAGGAAAGCATTCAAAGAACCAGCTAACCAGAGGTCCATTTTAGTGCCAGATCATCGTATGCCTTTATACAACCACAGCTATGCATATGTACGTAGCTTCTCGATCTGAAAGGTAGTTGGTACAACTCAAAATGGCTCCAACCATTCAAAGAACAAATAGCAGAAACGGCCATAACGGGTTACGCTAATAAGAAAGCACGCAAAAGTTCAGATCCTAGGGCAATGTGCATAGTAGTAGTGCAAGTAACAGAAATGATGTCATTTCTCTTTGTTCAATACACTTCAAACAAAGCACAGCAATCATCAGTCATTCTCACCAGATTCATAAAATGTCATTAGGGTAACAAGTAGGGTCAAAACCACTGGACACACAGACTGTGAGTCTGGAAACCATGCCTTGACCCAAAATAGATCCGAAATAACCAGTGTTACAAAGGGACTCGCCCCCAGGGTCGGGGACGCGCACCCCTCGCTCCTTGCGCCCCGAGGGCTCGAGGGCTCCTGGGGAGACGTTTCCCAGTGCCCCCAAAATCAGGAAACTCTCGGAAACTCACAAAGGGGCGCGTCCCCCTGTCCTGCAGCACACTCCGGTGAAGGGGGGCTCCCACATGCCCCCTCCAGAAACTGGGGGGCTCCTAGACGCACCCCACAATTTTCCCAATTTCAGTTTTAAAAAAAAGATTAATTTTAATTGTTGTTTAGTCTCTATTTCAGGCTTAGTCTTTAGTAATTTACTATTTCACTATTTTAGCATGCAATATCATAGATTCAAGTTTTCAATTACAATGAAATTAGTAATATGAAAATCAAGATTCAAATGACAAATTTGAAAATTATCATGATGAATTGTATAACGTGTTTGTATTATTAATTTGCTATATTCTGATTTACATTGCACAATGATAAACTTAGTATTTACTTTTAGTAGTTTACATGGGATGAATCATTGAATTGTTATTGCATGGATTTAATAATTTATAATATTAATTTTTTTAATAAGAAATGGAAAAAAATGAAAATTTGGGAAGAAGAATGGGAAGTAGTGGGATTTTGGAAGACTCGGAAAGGTGAAGTCTGTTCAAAAATAGGAGGATGAAGAGGATTATAAGCCTATCCACAATGAACAAACACTGTCTCTGAGCCTAAGCCACAATCTGAAAAATATGCCAGTGAGTGAGAATAGACAAATTCTCTGATTGAATGTGTATAGTGTAAATTTCCTTAAAATCCAATCTTGAGTTATATATATATATATATATATATATATATATATCCCAAATAAATCACTGGCAACCACAAATGAATTTCNAAATAAATCACTGGCAACCACAAATGAATTTCTTCACAAATATTGCGACAGAAAATAAATACTGAGAAAAATAAAACAGCAATCACATCAATAGAGACACCAATATTTTCGGGTATGAAAACCCTTGGAAAAACCCAAGATGGGAAAACCGGTACAGCAGTCTGAGGAGATATTTTTATTAGCGAGATATTGAACAATACAATCTAGAAATCGATTTTACCCAACTTGACAAAATCATACAACCGAAACTCACTGAGAAACCCCAACAAGATCGTACGGTCTCTGCATCAGCATGTACAAACCCTACATCAGCGTATGGCCCCTGCGTCACCGTACGGCCCTCCTGAGTCAGCATACACCTTCCTACTCACCCATACGACTTCCTGCATCACTCGTATGGCCGCCCACGTCAGTCGTACGGCTGCCCTACGTCTAATTGTACCGCCCCCTGCGTCAGCTGGTACGACCTCTGCATAAGCTTATACGGCCCTTCATTGCGTGTGCCTATACGGCCTCTGCGATTTGCTTGTGTTGCCATGTCAATCTCCGAAAAATGTTCTTCAGTCTCACTCTGCTAAATTATCCTACAAATTTTCGCCCTCGCTCTCCGACTGAAGGTTATGAGCAAGAAATATCTCTTTGACAATGTGTGTCAAAGCAACTATGTGTGTGTCCTCTCCACCAAATCAATCTCCTTTTTAACTCAATGGCCAAGTGAAAATTCTAACTCTCACTATGGATCAATTGATGAGATCCTCCGATGAGATCAATGGCCAAGATTAGATTAGCCATCACTTAAATTATTTTCACTTTGAACTTTATAAAAGAGCCTACATTAAGTCAAATTGAAATTAGATCACATAATGCACTTTTCCTAACTATAACTTTGGATAAAGGCAATGATCAATCTGGCATCTTGTTTTATGTCTTCCATCAAGCAAGGACACATGCAAATGATAGAAGACCTTCCATATTGCCACTTGTTAACACTCCCTATCAACGTGGAAGGGATTCGGTAGCAACCCCAACTTGTTTTAGAACTTCACAAAGTTGTGCCTGCAAAGTGCCTTAGTGAATATGTCTGCCACCTGCTCATTTGTCTGAATGTACTCCAACCGAATAGTTCCTTTCTATACACAGTCTTTCAAGATATGATATCAGATGTCTATGTGCTTGCTCCAGTCATGGAACACCGGATTCTCAGATAGTGTGATGCCACTCTGATTGTCACAGCGAACCACCATAGCCTCCAACTCACACTCAAATAACCCTGAAGGTTGAAAGCAACTTTCTCGGCCACATCCCTTCACATGCTACCAAACTGGTTGCCATGTACTCAACCTCTGTAGAGCTTAATGCAACTGACTTCTACTTCCTGCTGAACCAAGAGACAACCCCTGACCCAATGCTAAAGCAACAACCTAAAGTGTTCTTTCGGTCTTCTACAGATCCTTCCCAGTTAGCATCTATAAAGCCTGCTAACTATACACTCCTACTCCGCTCATAAACCAATCCGTACTGCATTGTACCTCTGATGTAGGGAATCACGTGCTTCGCAGCTATCCAATGCACTCTCCAACGGTCCACCATGAACTGAGTCAAGGAGTTGAATGCAAAGCTAATGTCTAGTCATGTGTTGACCAGATACATGAGCGATCCGATAAGCTAGCGATACATAGTCTGATCAAACTCCTCTAAACTCGATGCATCAATCTTCCTCCAGTTGATAACTAGAGGCGTGGACATGGGTCTACAGTCCTCCATCTTGAATATCCTCAAGATCTCTACTGCATACTTATCCTGTCCAATGAAGAAGCACTCGTCTCTCTGTCAAACCTCCAGACCTAGGAAGTAGTGCATCAACCCAAGGTCTTTCATCTCAAACTCAACTACAAGGTATTCCCCGAACCCCTCGAACTGCTCAATAAATACCTCCTCTATAACTCCGTTGAGAAAGGCATTCCTCATGTCCATCTAATGAACACACCAACCCATCTCTGCCGCTAATGAAAGAATAGTCTGAATAGAAGAGTATCTGGCGACAAAGGTGAAGATCTCCTCATAGTCAATACCTTCCTTCTGTGAATACCTCTTTGCCATGAAGCGCGCCTTGTACTTCTCCACACTTTCGTTTGCTACATGTTTTACCTTATAGATCCACCTGGATCCAACCACTCGTTTTCCTTTTGGCCTTGGCACAACCTCCCACACCTGGATTTTCATAATGGAGTCGTACTCCTCAACCATAGCCTCTTGCCACACATCATGTTGTGCAACCTCCTCGAAACTGGAAGGTTCAGAGTTAGTCAACTCTATCATCAGTGCCATATAACTAAGTCTATCTGGTGATTTGCTCCGCCTCATGGAACTCTATGACAAAGTCACTTGCCTAGACTCCAAAACTGTGGACCTAAACCACTTAGGTCATGGCCTAATGTCTACCTGTTACTACTGTTGAATGTCCTCCTGTTGTTGCAGTTCATCCTCTAAGTCAATGACAAAAGGATCTTGTCCACCTGACTCCCACTGACTACCAGAACCTGTGTAATGTGTCTAGACCTCTACCTGTGGCTCCTCCAATTTTACTCCCAAGTCCTGTGCACACCGGTATGTCCATAGATATTCATAAGGCTTTGTCCTCATCAAACTGGACATCCATGCTCACAATGATCCTCTTGTGCGCCGAAATATATACCCTGTATGCCTTAGCAGTCTAGCAGTAACCAACTAGTAGCCCCTTCTCACCAAAAGGGCCCAGCTTTTTCTCACATCTAGACTAGTGCATGTGAAGACCTCCTCAAGTGTCTTCCTCCAAAAAGTTGAGTGGGAACACATGTCTTGAATGTAGACTGTGGTCTTGTATGCCTCACCCCATAGGAATAGTGGCAATCCCTGATCAAATAGCATGGCCTTGGATGCTCCTACCAATGTCTTGTTCTTTCTCTCTGCCACTCCACAATGCTACGAGGTATGAGGAACTGTATGCACCTTTTTTATCCCCTCTGATGAACCATACTTTAAGAACTCCTTGGAGGTGTACCCACCCTCGTTGTCTATCCCCAATACCCAAATCTTCCTCCCTACCTCGTTTTCTAAGAGAGTCTTGAACTCCCGAAACCGCTCGAAAACCTCTGACTTGGCCTTCAGGAAATAAATCCAGGTTTTCCTGAATAGTCATCAATATACGTGACGCAATAATTGTCACCACTGAAAGATTGGACACTCATGGGTTCGCAAACATCCGAATGCACCATGTCCAAAGTACCCTTAGACTTGTGCTCACTCTGTGACTTCCTGATGTTCTTCCCTAACGCACAACCCTTGCAATGGTTATGCCTCTCCTCCTGTACCTGAAGAACTCTGGTAACTGCCTGTCTCTAATACATCAGTGCTCCATGGTGTAAGTGTGCCATCCTCCTATGCCACAACTCACTCTGATTGTTGTTGCTACTGACCAAAACCTTTGCAAACTCGAAGTGTAGTTTGCAAACTCAATGTTCTACACCCAGTTATGCTTAGCATTTTCTGGGCTGTAGTTCCTAGACTAAGCAGTCAAATTGTTGCATGGAGAAGGTCCCTTTTGCCACAAACAAGGGGGTCTCATACATCAAGTTGGTATCTAGCTAGGCCATGACCTTAAAATTAGATTATTATTATTATCGTTGTTGCAATTCTACCACAATTTGTCATCATTAATTCCATCATGAATACACAATAATTTATCCTCTTTTCTGAATCCTTCTCAAATAAGGAAAATACTTTCAAAGTTTCATATAATTGCAAAGTTATTTTTGTGATCTCTCACGATCCAGAAAAGAGGATCGTGAGAGATCAAGCCAATCTGCAAAAATTCTCATGTTTGTATTTCTGGCTAATCCAGTATGTCGAGGTGATAAGACACCATATTGCTAATAATTCTTGCACCTTGAAATAGATGTACAAAAGCTTCAAATTGAAGTCAATACATATATATTTTAGAATAAAGGCTCAGGAGCATGATGCAACAACGTTGTAATCATTATTGTTCAACTACAAATAAGCATGTACAAACTCACAGACCTGAGAACCAGCCATTGTGTAAGGGTCGAGCAGCATGCGAATGATTTCAAGAAACTGGCAGTGCATATCTTCTCCATAGTCAGTTGACATACCTTTCACCTGAAATTTAAGATATATATATATATTAGTAGAACCATCATTAGATAGCAATAAAAACTCACTCAAACCTGGTAACAGGCTTTTAATGACTCTCTTCAGAGATGAGTGAAATACAAGCACTAGAACCAAAGCTTGCTTACAAATTTCATGAAATATAAAAACAGTTAATAGTACATACCAGAAGACCAAGAAGGGTATTTCCTTGCTGCTGTATCAGAAATGTACGCAAAAGAGAAGAATCTTGATTTAGGACTACAATTAAAATATCAGTCCTGCAATTAATCAAATTACGCATATCATCAATTATTTGAAAATAAAAAGTTCTCCAACCACAACTAAATATTCAAGAGGCAGGAAAATCTTATACCCAGTTAGACGAAGAAGTCTGTCTTCACTTTGCAGAGCACTAGTAACAATTTCGAACAACCCATTATCAACCAGATCCCTACAAGAAAGTAAATTGCAGAATGTAATTTCATTGAAAATACATGATATACAAGTTTCTTCATATCAAGTAAGCGTGCCATTCCCAAAAATACTGCAACATACCTAAAGAGACGCATCTGGTTGGCAAGAATGAGACTTTTGCTTAGGCTGCAAAATTCTTGAAGGAACAAAATCTGCAGAGTTTAATAAGTAGGATTTAAATGAGAGACAAGCTCATGTATGACAATATATATAAGCTGCATGAGACAGTAAACTATGACAACATAACAGGTTTTATATGGCTGATGAAGCAAGGTTGAATCATAATGGAGAAGGTCCACAAGAAGAGACTATGTGGTGCCAAGTATATGTACATGCTAGACTGAAACACACACACAACTTATGCATAAGGAGAAAGATTGCCACATCTATTCACAACAAAAGATCTTGCTCAACAGATGTGGAATAAACCTATTCCAAGCAAAAGAGCGTATAACAGTTTTTAAATTAAACATACTCAGGACCATCTGGAAGATCAGCCCAGATTTGGTTTGTCAAAACATCTGGTTAGAAAAAAAATAGAACAATTCATAAAATGAGAGCAGAGCCTCGAACAATTCTGGACTAATTCTGGACTCTGGAGTCTGTGCTACACCCTCGACTGGAACTATAAGTTTATAGCAGTCTAGCAAAGATTTATGCAAAAAAATTGCCATCGGGATTTTCTGGCCATCGTGCTGCCAGTCCGAGTATTTCCCTAGCCTTTGCCCGACACCCTCAAGTTTGAAGTTCAACATTGAAATTTTTGTTTAATCATTAAATATCAATGTAGATATAATTTTAAAGTGTTTTTTTGAATAAATTATTATTAAATAGGTGATGTTACATATAAAAAAATTATACAAATTTATTATTATTTTTACTTTATATTTAAAATTTTCATATTATTTTTGCTTTATATTTAAATTGCTTTAGCAATGATATTTTAATGATTTGTTTTCATTTTTATCAATGTTTTTAATAATCATATTGAATTTTATATAATTTTTGAATTTAATGCCGAATTTTATCATAAAAATTTCCATTGCCAAATTTTTGTCAAACTTCAAAGTCGTCTAACTCAAACACAAATTCGAACCAGGTGACCTAGATGACAAGTAACAACAATACAAGAAACAGACAGTTATATCAAGAGAAGCTAGAAGGAAGATGAAACATCTGGAAGACAAGAAGTTAAGAAGATTAGATAAAATCATTAGGCAACCAAAATGAGCTGATGGGACTGAAAAAGCAAACACAAAAATTCCATCTGCATATCTGCCTAGAGGGCATGACCTCATGACTCACCTAACTTCCAAGGAACTGGAACTAACAGCTAATTTATAAGAAATAAAAGTTTATATACAGGGAGAAAAGATTAATCAGAAAATTGCATCTTAATCATGAGAACATTCACTTAAACAAGTGCAATACCAAAAAGTAATCAAGAATCCCAAGAACAAATGGTCTTGGCTGAAGGAAGCCATCCTGAATCCTACCTAAATCAACTTTCACAGGGCATCCAAGAAAACGATGGGAAGAGAAATATGTAAAGTTTTCTGCTGAAATTCAAGCAGCAAAGATAATTATTTCTACTGTGCTAATCCAAGAGGTCATGCCTGTTGGCAGGTAGCCATAAAGCAAGGGATGCCTAGAACTTTAATATGCCTAGAATGATAACACAAGAGGGCTCAAAAAATTTTGATTAATCAATTGACAACAGCTCCAGAAGCACCCAATCCAAAATATATTGGGATGCCAAAACTGGGTAGAAGAGATAAAAAGACTAATCAAAGAGGGCAAGCAATAAAATCGCAAATAAGGTGGATAATATAGCAGAGTACAAGCCAACAAGGCTAGGTAAAAGAAAGTGTTTTTCCAGTACAACAGAGAAGAGAAACAAAGAAAGATAACAAGAATGCTTGACAGGATGCAGAGAAAAGAATGGAGAGAGACTCCACATTGCCACAGTGAAGAGCGATAAAACTTGCATGGGTTTGGGCAGAGCAATGTGTAGGACTTTGAGGAAGGAAGATGGACAGCAATACTGCAGATGACTATACACTATTTTTTTCTAATGCTTTTGCAATCTGATTCAGTTGAGAATATTTTCAGGGTATCCCATAATCTGTCATGTTTTGCCAATGTTTCAAGCCATGCTAGCATGGCTCGTCCTCATGATGGGAGAGTTAAAGTAAAAAAAACAGGGCACATAAATGCAAATTTCCATTAAGAATATGTGAAACAAAATACAAAAACAATCCAACAAGGTACGCCCAAAACAAAGCAAATAAAATCTGACCTTCATAAACAGCCTAAGCTAATAAAAACGGCCTTAAAGCAGAGTAAAATTAACCAACATGAAAGAACAAAGGAATCTCATGGTTATCAATCAAGGGCTAAAGTCCAAAAAAGTGATCAGATATCTATGTGATTGTAACCATACAAAGATCTCTTAATCCAATTGAAAAAGAGTGCATGTTTACAAAAATTTGTGCATTTGATGGTTCACTAAAACCCTAACATTTCCCTTAACCCAGTTTTAAAAAGTTTCAAAAACAGCTCTACTTAAAAGGAACTCTGGCTCCACCTGCATTTAGTTAACAACATAGTGCAAGTGGAACCAGAGTTTGGATTTGTTAAAATCATTGTTCTTTTGCAAATTGTAGCAAATTCACAAATCCACTGAGTACAAACAAGTTACCAGGTTTTTCTTCACTTCATCTGGCGTGTCTGCAGATTTCAACTTTGCAAATAATTCCTGAATGAAAGCGTTATCATCCTTAAGAGCAGACACCACCTACATAATATTTCCTGTTAGAACTAAGCATCATACATATGTATGTCATCCCCTATAATTAAATCAGCAAAAACTGAAGGGGAGGTATGAATGGACCAGGTTATTATACTTACTGCTGCATTATTAGTGTGGATGATAGAATTCAAAGTTGCAAATGTGGCTTCGTCCAAAACTCTTGGTAAAATAACATCCTGAAAGTTGGCAGTGCAAATGAGAAGTAACGGAAAAGAAACTTTAGCAAACAAAACACATTTTTATTATTGCACCTTGATATTGATAATTTATTTGTATAGTTGACAAAGTTGAACAAACTGATATTCAGAAATTTGACTCGTTAAAGTAAGACTGTAAAACAGTACCTTTATGTAGCTAATTCTATATGTTTGATGTATTTTTGATAATAAAGAAAGATCTCTGATGGGGATTGCCTGTAAAAAACAAAACAGGATAGGTGTTAGCTATCAAAGAAATGTTGCATGTAGACTTCCATCCATTTTTATCCAAGAATTGGAGCAAATTCAGTAAATATACATTACCTCCTTGAATAAAACTTGTTCCCTTAGAAAGGCACGATGTTCTTGGTGAAAACGAATCTCCGGATCATCTGCATGATCAGATGCAAATAACTTCTTTTACTGAGAATGAAACTAAATATTAATTTTAACTGTGAATGGCAGATGCTTCAAGAGTATAGTTCATTTTCATCGAATCCAGGTTCTGGATGAGAGCAGCCAGAAGAAATCAAAACATCAAAATGAAGCCTATTTGTATTGTTCACTGTACAATAAAGCCTAGCACAGATTATTGAACAGTATTTGAACACGGTTACACCAGCAATGGCATAGATCCATCTTAAACGCATATCTATCAAGCTTCGAGAGGGATCCAATTTCTTAGGGTGATATTTTTTTATCTTAAATTTTTACACATTAAGAAAAAAATTACACATTTTTTTGTTTAAGCTGACAGCATTTGCATTTAGAGCACCTCGCTACTCTCGGCGCAATAAAATAAATAACCAGGAGATGGGGACACGCATATGCAAAGACTTGGGAGCATCCACGCAAACAGATAGAAATGGAATCATTTTAAGGCAACTCCGACGATAAAGTACAATATATTAACAGACCCACAAATAATGAAAAAGTATGAATGCAAGCAAAAGCTAAAATAGAAAGATCCTGCAAGATCACATGTTAAATTTCAAAAGAAAAAGAAAGAAAAACTTACACTCAAGTGCACCCACAATATCCATTATATACTCATCACTGAAAAGTTTTTCGAAGATTTGTGTATTATTCAATAGAACTGCAAAATCAAAGCCAATAATAATTCTTAATATCACTTCAGGTTCAGATATTCTAAATGAAAGGTAATCTTTTTAGATAACTCATTATTTAAAGACATATAAAGCAATGAACTTACTGATTCCTTTGACAATCTTAAATATCAAATGAAGCCCATCATTGTTTCCCAAATCTTCAGATATTTTGAACAAATCTAGAAGCTTTGGTATAAATGTTTGCTGCAAAACAAATATCTGTCACTTTCGTATAATTTCAACAATATAGAAAAACGGCAGACTAAATGCTAAGTAGAAAATGCATAAACCAAACACTGAAATATCACAAATCCAAACATAACATTGTTGGGCTCCTGGAAACCACAAATTAAATCCAGGAAAGCAAATGATCTTCCCAATACAGGAAAATACAAAACAAAGCATTCCAGTAGCATTAATACATTTCCCTTCAACCCTTAGTCACACCTCTTTATTTGGCATACATTTATAAAATGAAAAAATGCCACCTTTCTATTCCTTGCATTTGACTTTTCCATGAATAATCAATCCATGTAGACACATTTGGTTAACATGAAAATACAACAAAATACACTTAAAAGATGGGATTGATGCTCAAACCACAAAATTCATCATATATAATATTTTGCCTTGGAAGGTATTTCTTCATGCATGATGTGCAATCAATCCCACTGAGATTTCAGTAGCATTAATACAAAACAAAGCATTCCAGTAGCATTAATACATTTCCCCTCAACCCTTAGTCACACCTGTTTATTTGGCATACATTTATAAAATGAAAAAATGTCACCTTTCTATTCCTTGCATTTGACTTTTGCATGAATAATCAATCCATGTAAACACATTTGGTTCACATGAAAATACAACAAAACACTTAAAAGATGGGATTGATGCTCAAACCACAAAATTCATCATATATAATATTTTGCCTTGGAAGGTCTTTCTTCATGCATGATGTGCAATCAATCCCACTGAGATTTTCACACCATTGAAAAATATAAGAAAGACCTATCACTTTAAACTTACATAAGAGTCACTTTAAACTTTCTAAAACAACATTACAAAGTAAAGTAGCCTAGCTACTGCATGGTCACTTCCGTGTTAGTTTTTGTGCCTAGAGAAGTGTTCCCCTAGGTGACTTTAGCCTTTAGTCACCTAGTGAAGGGAAATAAAGTGAACTTGCATTAAATGACTTAAAAAGCATTTAATGTGACTTTATAACATTAAAGTCACTTTTTGATAAATTTAAGTGGGTGAGTGAAATTAACATTTTTATTTAAAATGTGTGCAATTAATTTCAGCCATTGATCTTATTCACTCCTAGCCATTGGATTAAGATCTCTTCACCTACCTAGGGTTGAGAAGCAAAAAGCAAGGAAAAGGCAAAAGATGAATTCATTCTTGTGAGTGAAGGAACGAGAGAGAGCAAGGAGAGCTAGGGCATGATGAATTCAGTCTGCTTGAGAAGAACACAGTGGGCACGATTTTTGAGAAGCCATTAATGCTGGCACAAATATTGAGGAGGATGTACAGCAGCATTAATTGAGTGCACAAATCCCAAGGAGGTACGGCCCAGCATTTATTTGTTGGCACAGAAATCGAGAAGATACGGTCTGCATTTGTTACAGGCACAGTTTTCGAGTTCTGTACAGTACAGATTTTGCACATTTTTCAAGGCATTTATCAGGCACAGTTTTCGAGTGAAAGTACAGCACGCATCCCGAGGCAGCAGCATTTAATTCTGGCACATAATTCAAGGAGCCGTACAGCAGCATTGAATGCTGTCCGTATAGTACGGATTCTGAGTTGTTTGGCACAGTTTTCGAGGGGTGAATTTTGCTGATATTTTTGGCACGTTTACCGAGGAGGTTTGCACAGAAATCGATGCAGCAAAAGCACGGAAACCCAGACAGTCTGCTGGTCAAATTTCTGGGTTGAGATAAGTTGGATTTTTTACTGTAAAAATTAATATCTGATTTTTATCCTGAAGCATAATAAAAACTCTCTCTCTCTGACTGGTTTTCCCCTAGTGGGTTTTTCCAGGACCATTTGGCTGAAAATTCTGAGTACTGTGTGTTTGAATGAAGTGCTGAATATTTACTTTCTGTCAGAGAAAGATTTAATTTACAGCAGTGTTTTAAGTTAGTAAAATTTATGTTTATTTCCGGCAATTTAATTTCTGAGATTGAAATAAACTAAGACAAACTTTTACTTGGAACCGGTGGCTGAAAACTTCAAGACAAAAACATGCAGAGTGCCTCCAGAGCTAAATCTCTAACAGGCATCTCTTCTCAAGGTAATGGAATAACAAGGATGACAACTCCATTCAGTTTCTCTAGAGACAATCTCCCTAAGATCACGAAATAGAAGGACACCTAAAGATGCATTGATCCTCAGATAAACCTTCTAAAGGGAGCAGGGTCTATTGGTCTTATGGTCTTGAGAGATATGGTGGTCTAATTCAATATGAAACTAGTGAGACTACACAAAAGGCCTAGAAGGAAACACAGACCATGACACAGTTTTGTTATAAATAACCAAGCCAAATACTAATACCATCCAAAACATGCAATAGGTTGTTTGCATGGAAGGCTACGGGGATGAAGAGAAGCAACAACAACCAACCAACACTGGCGGTGTAGCCATAAATAGAGGGGAGCAAGGACCCACATAAGATCAGACGAAATGAAATGAAAAATGAGTACAAGAACAAGAAGGAATGAAATGATATAAGCATGAGCATACAAGTAGGTTATAACTTATCCCAAGGGGGAGAATGTTATTAAAGGAAGGAGAGTTGGTGTAGAGATGAAAGTACTCTGGAATCTGGACATGTTACCTATAAAAGTCCTCCATGATCGCCCTAATAATTCTTCTTTCAAGGGTATAAGATAGGTCAGAGTATCCAACGAGAACCTGTAAGGGGTGAGAGAATCAATAGAGATACCCGTACAAGTGATGAACTACTCATCCTATTCTTCATTTAACATACAAAATATGCTAACTAGCTCACAATGCCCGCCCTGCCCCGCCTCGCCTTAACCCCCCCCCCCCCCCCACCCTCCATCCATTATTGGAAAATATTACTTCCCTGTTAAAATCTCTCAAGTTAAAACTCTGTTTTAGTATGCATCATATACAGATATTTGTGTCCAAAATGACCCTAATACTAAGTTAGATCTTAGGTAGCATGTCTCTTTAAGCATTTGAATTATCTTTTTCATAATGGTGAATGACCTCCTAAATGGTAATTAATGGTTTCAATAAAAGCAATGCCTTAATACTGCATCTTATGACAAGAAAAGTAGTACAGCATCCCACATGTCACTAATGATGTGTGACTCGCGCTTTAAAAGCACAATGTAATGGTTTCCATCACCATTAGGACTTGAACGTTTTATGTGGACATGAATGCTTTACATTGTGATCTTACAGTAAACAAATGACGCCTATCAAACTACCATGTTATCGTATCAATAAACAAGGTTCCAGTACATTGCATGATCGATAATCCTTGTTGTCCACTGGTCAAGATCAATAAACTACCATGTTTTGCATGCTGGAAAATAGTGATTTTTTTCCTCATAAAAGATGTAAAATATCCCAACTAGAGCATGCAGAGCCACAACCACATGAGTGTTGCTTTAGTACAGCTATTAAACAGCCTTTCCAAGAAGCTAACAATTCTATGGCTAGTCCACCTTCTATGATATTTCTTTCCATTCAAATTGTGGTGGTGTGTCTACTAGTTCTACTACTCTGACTAAGATCCTATCTATGAATTAATGCAGGTGACAGAATACCATGTCATTCTAGTGACAAATACGTTGCTCCAGTAATAAAAGTATAAGCATGCGAATAAAAACCATTTAGCACTTACGGTATATACGATGTCTCCATCAATTATGTTGTAATGTTTTGCTTTTCTTGACAAAGATTCATACTACATAGAGATAAACTTACATTTTGAACTATAAGCTCTGCCACTCGAATATGATCCATAATGCATCCCTCCATTACAGTCTGCATCAGATCATAACACTTTCAGCAGCACTTCAGATAAAATTATTCATGTAAAACCAAAGCATAGCATTGAAAGAGTTGTCAATAGGATTGTCTAGGACAAATGTTATCGGAACCGGACCAGTGATCAAACCCGCAGAACCCAGAATGTGAACTGGACCAGAACCAGAAAAAAAAACCATGAAAAAAACAGTAAACTAAAAAATACATAAAATAATCATATTTTATAAAAAAACATATATATTCATGTGCATACCACATGAATCCAAACCATTAATACACAAATATGCAAAGCTTCTCATATATATAGCAAGTACAGGTGCAAATAACCAAAATAGCATTGAGTGCAATACATCTTTGAAGTTCTGAACCAAAATACATCAACAAAGAGGACCTAGATGGCCCCTACAATCCAAAAAATAAGCATAATGCTAATGAATAACTATAAACTGATAAAATGAAAACTCTGCCTAATCATCCTCATCCAAAAAACTCTAAAGAAATGGAATGAAAAATGTAAGTATAATAGAGGGCATGGGGCCGAGGCGGGGGGAGGGGATCTTTAAATAGCATCACTAGGGGCTTAGAATTAGGTTAGATAAATTAGATTAGGGATTTTTATGTTTTTTTTTTAATTTAAAATTCGTGGGTCCCTGGACGTTGCCACACACACTATTGAATGGACCGGTTTTGTACAAAACCAGTCAAAACTGACCGATTCAGAGGTTTTGGGCAGGTTCCATACAGAACCAGCCTGTTCACTGGGGGTTTGACCTGTGTTTCTGGGTCAAGTGCTTTTGGTCCTGAACTGAACCGACCAAACCTCTAACCGGTTGGACCAACCAGTTTTGCCTTAACCAGACCGGTTCTAATAACACTGTCTAGAACTTGCTACACTAACAATAATAATTGCAGCCATGCTTATCAGCCTAAAACACTCTTGTTAATCCTATACCCTCAACTATTTTTTTCAATTTGTTTATGGATTTTCCCTATATGAGGAATGTGTTAACTTGAACTCAATGACATCTATACTGAAACAAAGTTTATCCTCGTACCGAATCCAAGTTCTTTGGCAGATTTTTCTAATCTGAAATTGTAATTACTAACCTTGTGACTTTATGCACTCATTTTGCATTATAATCCACATCCCACAAATATTAATTGATGTAAAAGACCTCCCACCATAATTAACAGAATTTACAAAGATAAATTCTCAATGCTCGTTTCTAGTTGCATCATTAAATAAATTTCAAAACAAGGCAATCAGAGACAACACAGCTGCACGTTCAATCCTACTATTGTAGGAGGCTTTATTCACACAATCATTTACTCAACATGTCAAACCTAATAGGCTTTAGATAGTACAAAGTGGGAGTGCTGAGGCATCTCCTAAAACAATGCTAAAAGCAAAAAAGATAATGAGATTTACAAGCAGGCTAGACTGCTGCTAGAGAGCAGCTAAATGACTAGCTAATGAAAGAAAAGCTAAATAAGAGTAAAGCAAAAGCAAAAATGGTCCCTGCATTTTGAATAAGAGATCAATCAGAAATCCAATCTCAAACCTGCAAAAAAACGTACATTTCAAAAGGTTTGTGATCTCGCACCTCATGACATCTTTCCCAAGTTGGCAATGCAGAATTATGACACAAGGAAGAGATAATCGGTTTGGAAATTTTCCAAACCTCTAGTCTATTTCTGCTGCTGCTGCCTTTGTGGATCCTCTAAATGGAGAAACAGATTGACGAAAATATGGGGATATGTAGCTCACCCACCTAATTCCGAGACATTGTGAAAAGATACCACAGAAAAGCCGTGTCCCTTGCATTAAGGATTAGTTACCAGATACAGGTTGTATAAAAAGGGGTAAGGTGCCCCCTAGTTTCCCATTTGTCAAAAGGAGATGGCTCAGCATGTTCATCCTTTATTCCCACTTAAGCTGATTTGCAGCCCTGTTAGGATTCCTGTTTAAAAAATCGGTCAACTCGGACTCAGACTCAGTCGAGTTGACCTTGAACCGAGCCGAGTCAGCCTACATATCGGATCAAGTAAACAGTTTGGTACCGACATGAACCAGCCAAGTTGTCTGTGTTAAGTTGATTAACACGTGTGAATTCATGGACTCAAAAAAACTCTTAATTTTGGTTTTCTTTAAATATTTCTTAATCTAACCCTAACCCTAGATGGTAATACTAATTGGTAATTCTAAGTCTAATTCTAAGTCTAATCTGCTCTGTTCAGTAGTATTTGGTAATACTAACTTACATTTTTTACATTACCATTAATTGTTTCAAGATGTTTGAGGATTCCAACCTCATCAGACATCATATGCAAATAGTAGAATTTCAGATCTTATTCAGAATTCAAAAGACTTAATAATTTTTAGGATTTCAGGATTGCAAAGTTTCCACCAAATTCTATCATGTATGGGGTTATGGGATTGGCATTTAATCAAGCACATCAACCCCTCTATATACAGTGATGTTGGTGGTATTGATTGTCGAACTCCTTTGCTATGACCTTAATAAAAATGTAATGTTCACTCAAGCAAAATTACTTATTAAGCATGGAAAGCTTTTTCTACCTTATCTTAACCATTGGATTAGGGAGTTTCATCAGAAGTATAGGATGTTGAATCATTGACTAATGTGCTTGGAGGATCAACTTTGAGATTCAAGTGGAGGCAAGGACAAGAGCCTAGAGCCTAGAGCCATAGGGTGTTATTGATGAACCTGTTTCCCTGTTTTGTGCAACTTAGAATCTAGCCCTACCCTAAAGCTATAAGATGAACCCTAACCTCGTGCTTCTAAGCATTCAACTAGTACTGCTACTGCAGTTGTAGATGACCTTGAGGAGTACAAGGTTGAGCCGGATGATGATGCCATTGCTAGTCCTGCTTCTAGTTCTACTTCTAGTTCTAGCAGTAGTGATGAGTTTGATGATGATTGATCATGTTGATCAATGACATGTACGACGTATTATCATCACTGTATGATATATGATGTAGTGGAATCATAGCAAGTTTTTTTTGGACTCTACAGGCCATTTAGGGTCCATTGATTATGTATTATGTTCCAAATATGTATTGCACAGTACACTTCGTGCCATTTTGATATATTCACCGTTACATGATATACTAAGTCACAAAGTTCGCTGGATTTGAAACTTAAGGTTATAAACTCGGCAAACCTCAAAAAAATCAAGGTTCATTGAGGTTCGACGATGAAGTTCATCACTGCAAATCTTGTCGTCGTGAGCCTTGCTGGTGCTATCTTCGCCACACCACGATCCACTTTCTCCTTGTAATATTTTAAGGTTTGTGTTGTCGGCTTCTTCCATTGGTTATGGCTCAACCGCAAATCTTCTTTTTTGAAGCTTATTTCTCAATCCCTGTAGACTAGGCAACCGCTTGACTCGCTTCCTGTTAGTACCTAAGGTTTATTAAAAATAGATATGTTTGGATCCCAAGCACTAGAGGACAATATGTATTTTTAAATTTTAATATTGGCCTTGGCTATTTGATTTAGGGATTATTAGATTATTTAGGTTTATCAAGTTATTAAGTATTTATTAATATTATGATGATTTTACTTATATATATTGATTATTTATTTTAATTTTTTTATCTTTTATATTATATGTTTATATAATATTTTAAATTATTTTATATTTATATTATATTATATTTTGTATTATCAGTCAATATGGCCAAACCTAACACCGAATCTCAATGCTATCCTACTCGAATTCGAACCATGTGACATAGATGGTATATGCATGAGCAGTCTTTTGATATTTTGTCTCTAATGCTTCAGAATCATGGATTAGAATCTTTAAAATTTTAATATTTAATGTATTTTTGAGTAAACCGAGTCATTAAATTCAAATCGGCCAAGTCACTTCCAATTCCGAGTCTGAGTCCGAGAAGACGCTCAACCGATTCCAAGTCCAAGCCCAAGTTTTAAAACATCGGTTAGGATACACCAAACCCTGGTATGTCACCTTTCACACTGCCTCGCAATTGCTGAGATTGGAGATTCTTTATCGCATTTGGAAGTGTCATAATACTGTGTTTTCCATGAGATTTCCCCCAACTAAATTTAAATTTTACTTTTAAAAACATGTAATTTGCTCTTGCTTTCTTCAGATATGGGCACTGGCCATAAAAGCTCATCTTGAGCTGAATCATTTGATTGAGATTTTGGAACAGTAAGGATATGCTAGCAGAAAACCTCCTCCATAGCTTCAGAAGACTAGGAGAAACTAAGAGCCAAATCAGTCTAACCGGGGGATGGTCCCAGACAAGGCCATCCAATAATAGAGTCCCCTGCAATGCCCAAAAATTGGGTTGTATCTGTTAGCAAACACTTTATGGGAGCAAGGCCATATCTTCTACAGAAGATATATGAGTGACCCAGGAAATCCAAGCAATGGTTGTAGAGATACAAACATTAATAGAGCTACTATGACAAGGTCAGGTACACCAAATATGGGGACCCCAGTCTATCATGGATCTTTAAAGGATTATCTCTTTGTTTAAGCACTGTTGTCTGCCCATAGAGGACAAGTTGTACTGCATTGTTGTACTTTTGACTCTGGGCTCAGCCCCTCATTTTTTCTCTATTGTCAAGATGTACCATGTGTTGGGCTACTCTTGTTTGCAGCAGTCGGTGGTTTAAGATATTAACTATGATGCTGTCCGCAAATATTATCCAGGGTGTGATCATCTCCCATCTCTACCAGACTTGGAATACTTTTAATGTTATATGTGGGAAAAAATTTCAATCATTAGGAATACCATCCTCTTCTAAAAGAATATCTCACGGTAATACTAATGAAGACATAATTCAATAAAATTACCGGAACAAAAAGGCTTCACTCTTCAAGAATCAACTATAATTGCTTACAGAAATACCTTCAGGACTAGAGGAAGTGTCGATAGCTCCACCTGTGGAAGCTCTCTGACTTCACTGTTACCTCCATGGGCTGCATCATCTGCCATCCAGTAGAGACAAAAAACATAAATGAAAAATAAGCTTTAAAAATAAAATAGACAAGAATATTTGAGACTTCAAATACACTTTAAAACTAATGGCTAATTTAAGTAGTCACGTAACTGTCATCTAAGCAAATCATGAACTGTCATCTAAAACATATGGCAAACTTGCACAACAGGTAGATATAATGGCAGTATGAATGATTTGTTGTGCCTTCGTTGTCAATGTTCTTTTCTTCCCCCAGCTTTTTAGAAGTGTATCATAAAATTCTGAATTGATTTTTCTATATAATTCTGTTGATCTTAAAATAGCTAGATATTAAATATCAGGCTAGTTTAAGGCAAATCATGAAGAACTATTGTCTAAAGTTAAACATATGGCAAACTTGCACAACAGGTAGATACAATGGCAGTATGAATGATTTGTGGTGCCCACATTTTCAACATTCTTTTCTTCCCCGCCTTTTTAGAAGTGTATGATAATATTCTGAATTGATTTTTATATACATTTCTGTTAATCTTAAAATAGCTAGATTTTATATACATTTCTGTTAATCTTAAAATAGCTACTAGATTTTATATACATTTCTGTTAATCTTAAAATAGCTAGATATTAAAAATCAATTCAGAATATTATCATACACTTCTAAAAAGGCGGGGAAGAAAAGAATGTTGAAAATGTGGGCACTGCAAATCATTCATACTGCAAACAAATCACACTCAGAGTTCTTAGCTCTGAGTGTGAGCAAACAAATCACACAAGGTTACCGATTAGATGGCTTCACATAGCCATCAGTTTTCTACATTACTGTGAATTGTAAATCAAAGCTCTTTTCCTGAACCAATAACAAAAATACACATGATGACCGGCCAAAACCACATCGGTGATGTAAACTTTCTTCCCAATGGAAATTTCACTACCACAACTTTGTCAGGAACCTCGAGCATACCTCTGAATAATCTCTAAGAAGAATCGAGTGTTTCAATATTAACATAACAAGGAAAAAATAACAAATGTCTGCCACCAGCAAATTTTGACATAAAATTTGCAGTCAAGAATTAAAGAATTGGAGTAAAAATCTCTGTACTATGTAAGTACCAATGAAACAGCAAGAAATGCATTTTAGATCACAAATATTTTAACAGACAGTAAACTCACAAAGCAAACACTGACAGTACTTCAATATAAGCCAATTTTTCAATTAAACAACCAATTTGAACATGATGCACAAGTACAATATCTGATGATAAATTTATTATTATCTATGTATTTCAGGCAATATTGATTATTATTATCTATTTATTTTACACAAATAAAATATTAATATAGGAAAAAAATATATACAATGGCCGTACTTACTTCAAGAGTCAATCTACTATATTACTTGTATGTATGCAGCCTGCATAAATGCACATATAAATTACTGTATTAGTTGTTTATCTTCTACTACTGTGCAGTTTCTGTTCACGTCATTAGAAATCTACGTTTTTGCAATATGAAATAGTATTGAAGCACTTTTTCCGTCCCCTGCAAGTTTCTAGTTTCATTTGGCCATATTATCCCTTCTAATAGCCCATAAATTTTCTGTTCTCTTCACCTGTTCATCCTCTACTTTTCAACCTAAGTCCTGGCCAAGTAATTTCCTACAGCACATATTTCTTATTTTTCACTCCATATCCATTTTTCATCTCCCACTATTGTGATCGGTTTCTCTGTACTTCAAAAGTCGAATCAGTACATTTGGAAGTAGAAAAATCATATCACACAAACAACAGCTAACCATTCCTTGGGCTGTGGTCTACTTCATTCCTAAGTGTTACATTTCTGGAGTTAACCATACTTTAAATTGTTACTATGCCATTTGTGTTTTCCTTTTAGCGAGGAAATGCTTTAGAGACTTTACTTTAATGAAGCTGGAAAACCTGTTAAAGAGATTTAATACCCAACGTTTCAGACTTCCAAGTGAATCCATCGTCGGGGGTCACAATGCGTGCCATAAACCAGTATAGATCCATCTTAACTATGGCTCTACCAAAAGCCGAGAGGGATCAAGTTCTCTTGATGTGTAAACCCTTTTTAATTTACAAAAATGTCTAATGAGTATTCCTACTTATGAGGGAAATGACCAACTTTCTTAAGTAATTTCAAAATAGGGTAAATATCACTAAAAAATGAGTTGAGTACCAATAATAATCATATAATCAAATAGTTTTTCAAAAACTGCTTTACTTGTCTTTCTTTAAAACTAATAATGAATATTAAGAGCAGTTAATGAGTAAAATAATCCATATAAAATTTTAAAATCTAGATTTCCAAAATAAATTGGAATTTGAAAAACACATTACCATCAAATGAACCTTATAAAAATGAACATTTACATGTTAGGGTTAACCTTGACTTGGGAATGAGCAAGGATGTAAGTGGTTTAAGGCACATGGTTTTAGTGGGCTGTGGTTTCTTGCTAGTTGTATTTGCATTTAACGAACCTTATAAATCTAGTGTTGTTATTGTAATCGATATTATTTTGTAATTTATTTTCTATCACATATTTTATTCCTAACATTATGTCTCCTTAGGTTTCAAGTCAACGAAATTTTAAATTGAAATTTGATATGTAATTACATAAATGTGTTTTACAATTTAGGTAATTTAAAATTAAATTTTATATGTTCTTGGTTTTATAATTTTTCTTTTTA
The DNA here is from genome assembly GCA_001517045.1 of Pseudotsuga menziesii. Lineage (NCBI taxonomy): Eukaryota > Viridiplantae > Streptophyta > Pinopsida > Pinales > Pinaceae > Pseudotsuga > Pseudotsuga menziesii. The sequence goes on from LPNX010112955.1 coordinate 348,293, forward strand.
CTAGTCAAGTCAATTGAATTTTACTACTCAGTTTGTATGATTGTGAGTATTGCCCTAATATGGCCAACATGTTATAAGTTTTATTTGTATTTTTTACTATATTAGTATTATTTCTATTGAGCCGACATATGCCACGTTAGTGTTACAGACGGGACACATCTTGCCCATTTGAACTGAAGAAAGCGCCTCTCGGCGCAATAATCATTAATTTGCAAATGATCATTATTCTGAACTTCTCTAGAATGATGGACTCACTTTGAAGTCCGTAACATTGGGTATTAAATCTCTTTAACAGGTTTTCCAGCTTCAATATTATAAACAGCCTGTAATAGAACCTCTTTTTCCCACGCTTTACTTTGCTGTTATTATTGTACAGTTGTGTTTTCAAGCTCCATTGACCTGTTTTTGTCATTATTGGACATTAAAATAATTCCATACAAAATTTAAATACAACTTACAAGCTTATATACATTATGAAGAGAATACTATTACCATTTCCCTGAGATGTACCAGAATGCTCTAGGTCATCATTTATAGGGTTGGGTAATAAATCTCTTTAACAGGTTTTCCAGCTTCAATATTATAAACAGCCTGTAATAGAACCTCTTTTTTCCACTCTTTACTTTAATGTTATTACTTGTAAGTTGTACAGTTGTGTTTTCAAGTTCCATTGACCTGTTTTTGTCATTATTGGACATTAAAATAATTCCATACAAAATTTATATACACCTTACAAGCTTATATACATTATGAAGAGAATACTATTACCATTTCCCTGAGATGTACCAGAATGCTCTAGGTCATCATTTATAGGGCGTACTCCAATCTCCATACCTACAAAAGAAACATATTTACAAAGTTCAAAAATCTTGTAAAGAAGCATTGCATTACTAAGTAATTTGACTAAATAGAATTGAAAAGCTCTAGGTTGCAACAAAATACCCACCACCAATGGTAGGAAAATGAATAGATCTTTGGACACTGCATATTTGATCCCTGCAATAGTAGCACCATAATATCAACCGAGCAAGAACGTTAGTGAGCATGACATGTAATCACTAAAGTAACATCTGACAAAAAAATCTTAATATTTATCAAAACTGTAAACAGCCACTAAATGACTTTTCACGGATGAGGAAGTGTTCCTTACCATATGAAAGAGCAACCCATAGCCTCTTGAAAGCTAAGAGCCAGCTCAGTGGCAATTTCAGGATCACGCCAGGCAATTATTGTATCTGAAAAGGGCATTATTACAATTTTTATTAAATCAACCATTCTAAATCAGCAGATAAATTAAATCAATTCGTAGTAAGAGAATAAGCAAAGCACTACCTTCTTGTCTTCTATAGATGTCATCTGCAGAAATGCGATGAACGAGGAGAGTTTCATTATCTTCTTCATCAATTACTACAAGACCAACTGACTCTGATCTCTACAAGACAGGAAAAACAGTGAAAAAGGATATCAACCAAGATTGATCAAAAAAGCTAGCTTCTGCTTAATAAGCAATAAAAAGACTTAAAATACACAAAAATGAAATTTAGTAGCAGCATTTATCATGAACTGTTTAACTGAATGCCAACTTTCAAGTTCCAAGTCGACATCTGATATGTATTTCAATGCACCTTAGTACCTTAGCATAGATCCACTCAACATCCAACCCTCACAAATCTCCTCTTGATTATAGTTACAAAGAAAACATTGCCTTAAAACATGTACAAGCACCATTAGCAAGGTTTGCATAAACACAATGGAGAGTTTCCTACATACATAAAAAGGATACCAGAGGAAACCAATATCCACCAAGAATCAGCCCACAAGAAGGCCTGCTAGAGAATGCCACTAGACAACACGATAAAAATACTCAATAAAGTGAAAATATTATCCATAAAGTTGAGAAATTGTTTATTACGGTCAATACTTCTAGTGCTATCATATATGGCACACGAATGCTATAAAACAAATCTGTACGCACAGATTCAGGCAGAACTGGTCTTACCTAAGTTCATCCCTTCTGTCCTTCCAAAACAATCCAGTTGCAGTCAGCAAGCCACTAAAGTGCCTGTCTAACATTTTGGTTTTTAGCCTAGACAATATATGCTGAGCGTGGGAATAAGAGTTTGACTCAGACTCGCCAAAAGCTCAGCTAATAAAATATAAACAGAGAAGGGATTTTTTGTTGTTTATATAAAGGGGGCCACCATCTTTTTCATCGGACTTGCTAGTCCGTCTAGTTGACCTGTGAAGAACCTGGTTGATAGTCGATACTCGTGGGTCAGTGTTTGATCCACGTGTACTCACATGTCAAATTCGTCAGTGGCTCACCGCAGCTCATTTTACATGCCAGGAAAGGATTGACTTGCAAGTCTGCATCAAACCTAGTGAGTTTTCTGACACCAGTTCCAATGGATCTAATTCTTTATTCACCTAATCGGGTTAAAGTGTACACTGAAGGAAAATGCATTGATTTTGTTCTTAAATGGACTCAATGCATCATAACCATGTTTTTCAAGTAAAAAGGCAAACTCATTTAGTCAAGGCCATTGACCAACATGAGAACAACATCAGATATATCTTGGATCATCTTCAATGTGATCAACTCCTTGATTATTACCCTACAATAATGGCAACATGACAACAATGTCAGAGATATCTTGGATAATCTTCAATGTTATCGACTCCTTGATTACTACCCTATAATGATAGCACACCAGAAATTCCAATGACTACAATATTGAATCACCAACAATCAAATGCTCTCAAAGAAGAGTATCAAGAAAATGAAAAATATTATTCTCATCAGTCTATCCGAGGACCGGTACCTAGAATTTTATGGTTTCCACAAAAGCCAAGCTCCTTGAATTATATGTTGATAAAGCTAGGTTATGTGGATCTTGGTGCAGATCAAATGCCAGGCACCGCAATTCCAAAATACATATTTTCAAAAATATATACAAAATATAAATAAACAAAAATTAAGAATGCACAAACATGATTCAAAAGTTGAATATGTCATCAAGATTCAATTACCAAATCTGAGCTCCAAAGCGCAAGATATCCTTACTGTTTAATAATTTCAAGACTTTGACTATTAGCGCAAGATTTAGGATAAGTTACATTACAACTAGTTGATCTTGATTGTTACAGCATCAGTAAGGTCATCATCTGTACTTCTGTTTGAGTTATCATCGTATGTGGCGGCGCAGCCATTTTGCTTTTATTCTTGTTCTTCATTATTGCTTGCATGGAGAAAAATAAATATTTCCTAGTTACTAAACAAACCCAAAGACAATAGAAAATAGGTAGATTACTTCCAATAATCTTCTTAATATACTATTTCTTCTCATTTGCTTTCCTCGTAGGTCTCTCTTCAAATGGTTTACCATAAAAGTTACCATAAACCTGAGGTTACATGTGCCCTACATTTTTTATTGGAGTAACCAAGCTCAACATTGCATCCTTTATTAACTTATAGCTCAAATTGATAATTGTTGATAAATTGATAATAAAAAAATTCATCCGAGAGATAAATCAGAGTGATAATAGTTGATAAATTAATAAATTCTTTTTCATCCAAAAGATACTTCAGAAATAATTAAGAGAGACAAAAGTTGAGAAATTGATCATTTTCATCCAAGAGATAGTTCACAGAGAAAAAAGTTGATAAGTTGGAAAAATTCATTTTCATCCAAGATAGAATTCAGAGCAATAATAATTGATAAATTGATTCCCGAAAGTTGTAGTGCCACTGTATTCCTGAATACATTCTATCTTTTCAAGTGTTTATATGATTGCATGACTTGAAATTCTTAATTGAATGATTACAACTAAATTTAAGTTATGAGAGGTGCTTGGGTATAACAAAGTTGTTTGGGTATGGAATGCTAGTGATACTAGTATGAAAAGATCAATTTTCTACTTCTGTTTCTAATGCTTTATCTTTGTTTTCCGATTGCAGTATTATTTGGGTATAAGTCTATTTCCATTAATGCACCTAGATAAGATAAGATAAGATCATTTTATTAATGTATAACAAAGTTGTTTGGGTATGGAATGCTAGTGATACTAGTATGAAAAAGATCAATTTTCTACTTCTGTTTCTAATGCTTTATCTTTGTTTTCCGATTGCAGTATTATTTGGGTATAAGTCTATTTCCATTAATGCACCTAGATAAGATAAGATAAGATCATTTTATTAATGTCCTACGATTGCCCACAAAAGTAGTTCAATGGGACTAAAGGATACATTGTAACCAGGTACATTTGCACCTTTCAGAAATGCACCCAGACCATAACTCTTTGTTTGGAAAGGATTTTAAAAGATAAAAATAACCACTTCAAAATGCCATTATTTAGTATATATTTGAACCCAATCAAGTTGAAATTCGCATATCCACGTGGCACTACAAATCACAGTTCAGAAGAGACAACACCATAGCATTATTCGGTTTTGAGGGCAAAATTAGGACTAGTGTTTTGGAGCTCAGTTAAAGAGAAGCCAACAATCGAAGGGACCCCTTTGAAAGCAATAATGATATCTAAGGTAATGGCTATCAGAGCCAATATAAACTATGAATTAAACTTGAGTGAGCAAAAATTCAAGCCCACCAAAAATACGAGTCGTTTGGATCCAAAAAGGTATAAGCCAATTCAAACAGCAAACAGAAAGATAAATATAATCAACTTACATAAGGACACTGAGGATAACAGGCAAGGGGATGAAATCTGTGAGAATTTAAATTAATGGTTTAAATACCTCAAGCATGGGGCGACCAAGAGCATGTAAATGAGAAGAGATGGCTTTGCCTAAAAAGAGTAAACAGGAAATTAAATAATTACATTTCACCTTTGGAGATGAAAAATATCTGTCATAATTATGTGTGTGAGCCAATATGTGTGGAAAATGGAGGAAAATCGGTGAATTCCCTCAATTCCCAAACCCTAGCTGAAAAGAGAATTTACAGTTTGCGCCACAATGGTTGAAAGAAAAGGCAGAAGCTGAAAATGAACCAGTTGGGAAAAGTGTATGGGTGACAAAGCATCTAAGAAGAACATATTCTAGAAACATTTTATATAGGGGAACTGCTCACCTTAAAGTTTAGGAAATAAATTTCAATTATTAATACATTACTAAAATATTAATAACAAAATAGGATACACTAGTAATATCACTGATGCTACCAAGTCTTAATTGTAAATTATTATTTCATCATTAAAGGTCAGGATTAAGGCAACACCAAATCGTGCCAACATTTGTGTACCCCCTCGTAAAGAATCATCAAATTCCACTGTTGGAGTCTTCAAAGGCAGCACAGGATTACCCTACCTACAGAAACCACAATGGAGGTATTGTTAAAATTAGCTTTGGTGGAATACACGGGGATATATCTCGGTAAAACAATATCTGGCCTTATTGTCACGACGCACAATCACCTACATTCAGTGGCTGGACAATTCCTCTGGCACCAAAAAACAATCAGGAGATAGCTGCCCTAATCCATGATATCACTGAAGCTTTGAAATTTGGTTTTTAAAGAGTTAAAATCCAAACTGATTATTGATTCCTCCACAGCCAAGACTGATACAATTCATGGGAGGTAGCCAGGCAAATCAATGGATCAAATCTCCGCTTGAAATGTTTGTACAGTTTTGATCACATAAGATCTTCAAATCAATAAGCAGATAGGCTAGCAAACAAGGCTATTTCTAGCAAAATGGACAAGAGCATGAGGATTGCTAAAACCAAGCCCATGGAAAAGCTCAATCAGAAGACATCTTAATCCCTTCACCCTTGTCTTAAAGTTGGCCCCTATCCCAAATCATTGCATTGCATGTATACAGCTTTAGGAGGGGCATTCACCCACAGCTCGAAGAACAGATGAATCAAATTTCCCTCCCAACACCACGGCAAATTGAATGCACTATCCCTTTCGTATTCATAAAAGAAGCTTCAGTTCACAATCTCTCACTCCATTGCTGCAGCATACTGGAGGGAGGGTTTGTCAATCATGGAAAAAGCTGTCAAATTGTCAAGGCACAAATAGAAAAGGGCGTACACTCAATTGCAAAAAACTGCCCAACTAATCCTTTCAATACCCAACAGTAATGTATGGCAATTATGATGCATTAATAATTTAATACATCATATCAGTAAAACATATCATTAATACATGATTATTTATATCTGGATGCACTAATGATGAATTAAAGAAAAATTTAAAATAATATTAATGTATTAGTGCTAAATAATATATCATTGATAACCTATTTTAACATTAATATATTAGAGCCAACACAACCATAAGGCAGTGGCTCACATATACCTCTTCTTCTTTGCCTAAACAGATTTGTCCTTGCATGTACGGATTCTTTTCATACCTGTAAGGTGAATCCTTAGGTTGGAAGGGCCACAAAAGGTGAAGGCGCATGGCCATATGGGCCAACAAATATCAGAATGTTTTTCATACACACCTGTACAACTGATAAACAGGTTCTTTTTTTAACCCATTGCATTTGTTTTGCCCCAGCAACAAAAGGGTGTGTGGGGGAGAGAGAGAGGCTCTAGTTTCATTGGCCCTTTAGTCTGTTATATTAACTGCTGAAATATATAGCTTGTTATATAATTGTTAATTTTTTAAATTATAAATTCTATGTACATAAAAAGTTTTTGCCATGCCAAGTGTCAAAATCATGTCACATGTCAACCTTAGAGAAGGCTGCTTAGAGGGCTGCTTAGGGCGGACCCTAGGAGAGCTGCTTAGGGCGGTCCTACAAGGCAGCTTAGGGCAGCCAAGCCCAAGCATAAAAGGAGGCTGCCTCTTACCATTTGGACACAATTTTGGAAAAAGTTTACCGCTGATATAAGGCTGAGTTATACCTTGTATCATTCTGCTGTTATGTGACTAGTACTCCTATTGTTCTACTGCTGAAACAGAGGTGCCATAACGGAGGTGCTGAAACAGAGGTACTGCAACAGAAGTGTTGAAACACAGGTGATGAGGCTGATACAGTACTTATTATAAGTCTGCTACAGTAACAGGTTATGACAGTCAATTTTGAGGTCATTATCAGGTTGTTACTGTAAGTATGATATCACCTGTGAATTAAGTTTGTAAGTGTTGAAACACAGGTATTTTCTCAGCACGCTAAGTTCAAGGTTGTTAGTTAAGAAGTCTTGTACTGGTATTGTACTTTGTTGAAGAATATCAAAAAAAAAATTGGCAGGGTTTTCTACCCCAAGAGGGTTTCCCAAGGTAATTTGGTTGTCTCTGTGATTGTCTTACCTTCAGTGATCCTTCAACACGGTATCAGAGCTTCCTTGAAGGAAGCCATTTCTGCAGAGAATTATTAGACTTGTGAAGGAGGTTACAGTATTTCAGTTTTGAAGGAAGTCAAAATCAAAGATAAGATGTTGTCATGCACCAAGTTGGATGAGAAGCTTGAGGGACCTGATAATTATAGAACATCGAAGTACTGAACCTCGGGCTGTCTTTGTGGAGGATATAGTGGCCAAGGAGAACTTACCTACTTGGGACAGGACTTGGGTTGACTTTCTTCAGGAGGAGACCTCGGAGAGGTCTTGGTGCAAGGCAGCTCTTCTACTAGCAGGAAGGATGAGGAGAATGTGGTGTTGACTGCAAAGGGGAAGAAGAAGTTCAAGAAGGGTGGGGCTAAGCAGCAAGAGGGACAGAAAAAGGACTTGAGCACTGTAAAGTGCTTTGCTTGTCAGAAGTTTGGGCACTATGCTGGACAGTGCCCACAGAAGAAAAAGAAGATGCAGCAGCAGACAGCAGCTTCTACAGAGGTGGAGGAGTTTACAGCTAGATTCAAGAGAGTGTTTTCTCTCTGTACTTGGCATGTTGATAGAGAGAGCATCCATCATCACCAGTGCAGATATTGACATTGAGAGGGAGTATTCCTTGTTGACTAGGCATTCTTTGAGTGCATCCACCACCAGCATGTGGTATATTGATAGTGGAGCTTCGAGCCACATGACAGGTGCACGAGAGATGTTCTTTGAGCTTTCACAAGCAGGGATTGATGTAGAGGTAGTGTTGGGGATGACACAGTTGTCAAAGCTGTTGGGCGTGGGACCATTACATTTCAGAGAGAGTCCATGAGTCCCATGATTTTGAGAGATGTTTTGTTTGTACCTGGACTGAAGAAGAACTTGATCTCAATTTCAATGATCGAGGATAGGGGTCTTGGGATGTCCTGTGCGTGTTTTTCCCAAAACTACAGGACCATCTGCTTCTTACACCATTGGGGTCAGAGGTGGGAAACTGTACAAGCTCTTGTTTCAACCTCAACATACTTTGACACATAGCAGCGATAGCGAGCTTTGTAAGTTGTGGCACAGGAGGATGGCTCATCTGCATCATCCAGCGTTAAGGATGTTGAAGTATATGGTTACAGGATGCAATCTTGGTGTACTTTGAGAAAGTACACCAAGATTGTTTTTACGAGTAGTGATAGCAGGTCAGCAAGAGTTCTTGATTTGATACAATCCAACTTGTGTGGCCCTATGTCAGTTGTTTCTCTGAGAGGGTTCGAATATTATGTGACATTCATCGATGACCATTCCAGGAAGACTTGGATCTACTTCCTAAAGAGCAAGAAATCTGAGGAGGTCTTACACAGGTTCCAAGAGGTCAAAGCTCTTGTGGAGAACCAGACTGGGAGGAAGATTCGAGCACTCAGATCAAATAACAGGGGTGAGTATTATGTAACATTCATCGATGACCATTCCAAGAAGACTTGGATCTACTTCCTAAAGAGCAAGAAATCTAAGGAGGTCTTACAAAGGTTCCAAGAGTTCAAATCTCTTATGGAGAACCAGACTGGGAGGAAGATTCGAGCACTCAAATCAGATAATGGGGGTGAGTATACCTCCAAGGAGTTCAATGAGTATTACAGACAGGAGGGCATTCGGAGACAGTTAACAGTACCATACACTCCTGAGCAGACTGGAGTGGCAGAGAGGAAGAACATATCTATTGTTGGAGATGCGAGAGCCATGCTACATGATCAGTCACTTCCTTTCTTCCTTTGGGCAGAGGCATGAAGTACAGCTATATACCTTCAGAACAGGAGTCCCCATCGTGCCGTGGGGAACAAGACACCTGAAGAGAGTTTCACAGGAAAGAAGCCTGAGGTGAGTCATTTTCGGATATTTGGTTACCTGACTTACTCACATGTCCCTTCTGAGAAGAGAACAAAGTTTGAGCCCACAGCAGAGAGAGGCATCTTTGTGGGGTATGATGAGACTTCGAAGGCCTTCCGCACTTATCTTCATTCCGAGTGGAAGGTTGTTGTGAGAGGGAAATGAGATTTGAGGAGGAGCGGGACTTCAGGAAGTCTAGAGAGGCAGAGCAAGGAGAGCAGTAGGTTCCCACACCTCAGGTAGCTTCACAGGTGTCATCAATGCAGATGACAAGTTCACAGGTTTTTGGGGTTACTGGACCATAGAGAATAGGCACAGGATCTCCAGTTTTAGTGATTCTACTAGCAGGTTCTTTGGAGACAGGTTTTGGTTCCCAATTCACGGGTTCACCATATAGAGCTACAAGATCACAGAGTTCACCAACTCCTGATACACAAGTTTCTGGGCCTTCTACCACTGGGAGTTCATCAGATGAGGACAGACCAATTTGGGAGCAACCTTCAGGGATGAAGAAGCCTAAGTGGCTTCGGGAGACTAAAGGAAACTACGGAGTTTGGAACACCCAAGGAGCCAATGAGGGCTATAGTGATGCCAAACAAGTTGGGTATGGCATTGGTTGCTAGTCTTCATGATGCGGAGCCATCTAATGTTGAGGAGGCCTCTCAGCATCATGTTTGGAGAGATGCCATGATGGAAGAATACCTTTCCATCATGCAAAACGATGTTTGGGAGATTGTTCTGAGACCTAAGGGGAAGTCAGTGGTGACTTCTCATTGGTATGGTAGTGTGAAGAAATACAAGGCTCAATTTGTGGTGCAAGTGTTCTCACAAGTAGAGGGAGTTGATTATGATGAGACCTTTGCACCAGATGCTCGTTATACTTCCATCCGGTCATTGATTTCCATCGCTGCAGACATGGGTTGGATGATCCATTGGATGGACGTGAAGACCACATTTCTCAATGTAATCATAGAGGACGAGGTTTATGTGGAGCAGCCACAAGGCTTTGAGATTCATGGGAGGGAGTCTCATGTGTGCAAGCTGAAGAAAGCCTTGTAAGGGCTGAAGCAAGCTCCTCAAGCTTGGTATTCCAAGATAGACTCTTACTTACTGTCAACGGGTTTTCAGAAGAGTGAGGCTGATCTGAATCTCTATTTCATCATGGTTGGAGATGATCCGCTCATTCTTCTGTTGTATGTGGATGATTTATTTATCGCGAGGGGAGAGCGACCTATTGCAATTTGCAAGAAAGATCTTGCTTCAGAGTATGAGATGACAGACATTGGGTTGATGCACTAACTTTTTGGGATTGGAGGTTTGGAAAGAGTCTAGTCATATTTTCCTAGGATAGAAAAAGTATGTAGTTGATATTCTGAGGAGATTTTGAATGGAAGATTGCAAGTCGATGTCTACACCTATGGTCACCAACTGGAAGAAGCTTCATGCTATTGAGGGAGAGTTTGTGGATCCTACTTTATATCGTTAGCTCATAGGTTCGTTGATGCATCTGGTCAACTCTAGGCGAGATTTGTGTTTTGCGTTTAACACTCTCAGTCAGTTCATGGTGGAGCCTAGGAGAGTGCACTGGGTTGCTGCAAAACATGTGTTGAGATAGCTTGTAGGTACAGTGGATTATGGTCTGGATTATAGGAGATCAAAAGGGATTAGATTGATTGGATTCATAGACTCATATTGGGCATGCAGTGTGGCAGACCGAAAGAGCACTTTCAGATGTTGCGTTAGTTTGGGCTCGAAAGCAGTGTCGTGGTTCAGTCGAAGCAAAAACCTGTTACTTTAAGTTCTACAAAGGCCGAGTATATGGCAACCAATCAGGCCAGTTGCAAAGCACAGTGGCTTCGCAAGTTATTGGTGAATTTATTTGATCAGGAGTTGAGACCTACAATGATTTACTGTGACAATCAAAGTTGCATCCAGCTCTCTGAGAATCCTATATTTCATGACAGGTCAAAGCATATTGAGATCAAATATCATTTCATCCGTGATTATGTTCAAAGACGAGTTGTAGAATTGCAGTACATTTCCACTATTGAGCAGGTTGCAGATATCCTGACGAAGTCTCTTGGAAGAGGCAAGTTTATTCATTTCAGAGACAAATTGGTTGTGGTGAAGAACAACTTCCTCGGTAAGAGGGAGTGTTGAATTTTATACCTTGGAGTTGTTCCCCTAAGTGACTTTTGCCTAAGTCACTAGAAAAAGGGGTTAGGTCACTTGGACTTTATATTAATGACTTGAGATGAGCATTAAATGCACTTTAGAGATTAAAGTGTAGAGTGAATTAAATTTTTTTTGTGGAGAAAAGTGATTTAATCATAACCACTCATCTAATCTAATTGAGGCCCTTGGATTAGATGGCTTTTCACTCACCCTATCTATTTACCTAAAAGGAAAGTTTTCCAAGTGAAGAGGCACCTTTGCATTTTGAGAGAGACATTTTTCTGAGAAAGAGGGAAAAAACGAAGGAGGAGCAATTTTTCCTTTGGCACGCAAATCGAGGAGGCAAGTAAAACAACTTGGCACGAAGATCAAGGCAACAGCAAGTGCATTTATTATTGTTGTACCATACTATCCGTATAGTACGAATTTCGTACAAGGCATGATTTTCGAGGCACATATTTTTGGTACAACTTTTGCGGCAAACTTGGCTTGCACAAAAATCGAGGCAGAGATTGTCAGCACGATTTTCAAGGCAGTAACAGCCTGTTAGTACATCAGTCGTACAATCCGTACAACACGGAATTCAAGGAGGGTACAGGCCAAAAAAATTTGAGGAGATTTTGTTTTGGCACAAATTTCGAGGTAGAATTTTTATCTTCAGGTTGAGATAAGTTGTGATAGCTGTATTTTTTTAAAGATAACTACAAATTTTCCTTCTCACGGGTTTTCCCCGGAGGTTGGGGTTTTTCAAAGGTCATTGGACCAAAAATTTCTGTGTCTGAATATTTATGTGTGAATGTGTTTTATTTGTTGCTCATAAAAAGTTGTAGAAATTCTTCTTGTGTTTTAGTTGTTGATTTTTGTACCTAGGAAAGTGTTCCCCTAGGTGACTTTTGCCTTGGTCACTAAAAAGGGGGAAATAAAGTGACCCTTGCATTAAACAACTTGAGATGAGCATTCAATTTGAACTTAGAGATTAAAGTCACTTTTTGGAAAAAATTGAGTGAGGTGAGTGAAATTAATTTTAAACAAGATTTAATGAGCATTTAAATTCATCCACTCATCTTACCCAATCTCAATCGTTGGATTAGAAGACCATTCACTTAGCCTAGGGTTTTCACCAAAAAGGCAAGGAGTTCAGTCAACATAATTTTCGAGACAGCATCATTTATTGTTGCCTACCTGTACACACCCAACTGTATGGATTCCGTACAATGCACAAAATTCGAGGAAGAAGGTACGTGCACGATTTTCGAGGTGGTTTTCAAGCACAAATTTCGAGAAGGATTTTGGGCACAAATCCTGAGGCAAACTAGCAAGTACAAATCCCAAGGCACTTTCGGTGGCACAGTTTTTGAGATAGACCATACAGCATGCTAGCATACATCAACACATTTTTCGAGGCAGCTATAGCAAAAATTGTGAGTTTGATTTTTCTTGTTTGGCACAAAAAACGAGACAAAAAAATTTCTCCGATTGAGATAAGTTGGTCTGAAATTTTTCTGAGTAATGTTGTCATGTTTTCCCTGAAAATAAAAATCTCTGTCTCCTAACAGGTTTTCCCCATGTGGGATTTTCCTGGGCAAGTTTGCCAAAAATCTGAGTCTGAAATTTATGGTGTGCATTTACTATTTTATTTTCAGTCATTAAAAGTGAGTTTCAACAGTGTTTTATTTGTCTAAAAATATTGTGCAATTTCCAGCCTTCATGGAATCTAGAGCCCTCATGGAATCTAGGTTGGGCATTAAAAATTGAAAATTTTGACATTGAAAGCAGGTGGCTGGAAACAGAGAAAACTTTGATGGTATCAGTGCAAGGTTGGGCAGAAAATTAAATTATTGCAAACAGACAGTACTTTCCAGAACTCGGTAAATTTCTTTTGACAATGGGTAGCACCTTGCTGGAACTTGAACTTTGCAGAGATAATGGCTACTGGACTTAGGATGGAGGATAAGCTTGATGGGGCTGGGAATTTTGTCCCATGGAAAGCTAGGATAATTCTTGTGTTGAAGGAAAATGAGTTGTGGAATGAGGTAGTCAAAAACTGTCCACTACAGCAAAAAACATGTCCCTCGTCGCTGCTTGTCCCCTTCACTCCACGTCTCGGCAACCATAGCTACCCGCGCAAGCTTTGTTCCCTCCGCAATCGTCAACCACCCCCGCCCGTCTCCACGCATCCTTCTAGTTGCGGCTTCCCTCACCATGTGCGACACCTCTCGCGCTCCTTCCCCCAAGCACCACCACCTCATCTTCTACACCCTCCATACTCCCGCACGCTATTGCCTCCTCTTCTACACCCTCCATCCTCCCAACTTCTACACCTTGCAGCCTGCATCCACCAACTCCACTGCTTGTCACCCACGCTCTCCCTCTTTGTGCATGCTCTGCCTATGAGCCCCACCAAGCCAACCCACCTTCCCTTCTGTGCTCCTCCTGCGTTGCTTCGTCCCACCACGCATACCCTAACACTCCATTCCACCTGCACTCCCGCCTCGCAACTCACACTCTACGCCCCTGCATCAATCTCCATCGGCTCTCTCTCTCACTCCCTCACGTTGTCACCTTCCACGGCCACCTCCACCTCTTCCTCACGATGTCACCTTCCACATCGCCTCCAAATCATCCCTACACACATAAAGCTAAAATAAATAAATAAAATATGATTTTATTATTCTAATAATATTTTTTGTCAATATTTTATTATTTAAAGAAAAAAATTTATAATATATAATACTATAATATAATTATATATAAATATTATTAAGAAAAAACTTTATAATATATATATNTATGAAAATTATTTAGAAAAAAAAATCCGTGGTTGGTTGGCTTTAGACTGCCAATAAGAATAAATCAAGGTTCAACATAGAGAAAATCCCAGTAGTCACCAGAATGGGAGATATCAATGTCAAATTGGACCAATTGGACGAAAAGGTCAACAAAAGGTATGCAAAACTCAAGGCAAACATCAACAAAAATAATAATAATTAACGCAACTCAATGTCAGGATTGAGCAAGGCATCAATGCTTTGAAGGAAGATCAAAAGAAAACGCAAGTCTCTCTTGACAATATCTTGGCCAAATTATCGCCACACACTTCGTTACCCCCACCTAGCCATAATCCACCTCTAGACCCATTCAATACACCTTCCCCAAATATGCCTAAAACGAAGAGAGGAAGCTCTTGTGATTAAAAATCAAATGGCAACAAAGGTGAAGAACTATGTGGTGAGATACATACAATGCTGCCAAGGGACAAAGAGAAATACAAATGCTATCTACCAAAGGAAGTTTAAGTTTTTGATGTCTCTTTGGTAAATTCATCTTCTAAAGACTAAAACTTGTTTCTAATAGCAATTTTGTTTCTAAGATTTCTGTACAAGCACTTCATTTTTTTGGTAAAATTGCCTTCCAGGCTCCTTTGCCCTATGGAAATCAAAAGGACTGATATTTTTATGTTGAGGCAATCATAATTTTCTCCAATAATCATAGCAAAGAAATCAAGCTCTTATTGCGACTGGCCAAGGAAATTCTTACAAAGACTAGATCATGTAGACAACTGAAAAGAAAATTTGTTAGATTTTTATCATTTAAGCAATATTGACTTAGGATCTTATCTAAGAGAATAACATGCACAAAAATCAATCACAAGAAACAATAGACACAAAGATTTTCCTCCGGGAGACTATAAAGGAGAAAACCCTTTAGGTACCTCACTACATGCTTTGCAACCATCAGGTGAACATGTCTCAAATCCACAGGAACTGGCTCAATGTGTTCACAGCAAAGCAAATATCTAGTCTCGTATTCGTCAGGTACATCAAGGACCCAATCATCTGACAATACATCGTAGCATCAACCGACTCTGCTGAAGCATCACTTAATAGCTTCATGTTCGATGCCATAAGTGTGGTCATGGCCTTGCAGTCCATCATCCCGAACCTCTTCAGGATCTCTACTACATACTTCCCCTTGTCCCAGGGAGATTCTGCCACACCTCCATGTTTAGAAAGTAATGCATCATACCCAAGTCCTTCATCTTGAACTCAGTTGTATGGTTAGAAACATTTCATAAGGCATATTCATAATGGAAAATTCTTATTCATAAAGATATAATCATGCAACTATTTTAACCAATACAACATTCATCCATATCTCACTGAAACTTTCTAGATGCCTTCCATCTCTACCATGACAACATTGAGATTGTGCACTAATCCGATATGTCAGTAAAGAGGTTTCATTCTAGATAAGTATCAATGGAGAGTTGTATAGCACCATGTGCTACTTACCCATAACATGCATAGTAGTAGTATACGATCATTAATTCTATCATGCATGACACATCAACTGAATATAAACAAACGCATAATAAAATAATATCATGAAATGACAATTGAATACTTATCTTTATTCGTTTCGTGGGTATCTCCGCAAAAACTGGTCCATTGTGTCTAAAATTTCGTGTTGAGGTAGCCTTGTCTGTCCTCTTTCCAACACCACAAGGTTTGAGCAGAATTGGTTTCACCAATTGG
This sequence comes from Pseudotsuga menziesii, assembly GCA_001517045.1. Taxonomy (NCBI): domain Eukaryota; kingdom Viridiplantae; phylum Streptophyta; class Pinopsida; order Pinales; family Pinaceae; genus Pseudotsuga; species Pseudotsuga menziesii. The sequence goes on from LPNX010112955.1 coordinate 364,166, forward strand.
AACTTATAAGAGTTTTCCCAAGGTGACTTCTTTCAGGACTGTTCAGCATAGCGAACTTGTACAAACTGCCACATGTCACTGTTTTATCTTTGGGGTCTGAAACTTTTACCACAGAGAATACAGTCCGTGCCCTATATGAAACATCTTGCGAAATTTCATTTGGACCTTCATAGCCCGAGATATAGCAATTCTCCCTAGGTGTCCTCTTTAGGGATCAATCCTAGAAGAGGCTGGAACCCTGATTTGGAGGAATCATATCTCCCAGAATATAGCGAATCTGAAGCTAAAATTTTTATACAGGGTACATCAGGATTTTGTCTTCGACCTGTGAAAATTTTCTCTCCTGAGCCTTCTTAAATCTCGAGATATAGCGAATGTACCAAAACTACCAGTTTTAGTATTTTAGGGTTTTTCAGGCCGGAGTCAAACTAGGGTTTGACTTTCCCGAAGTTTTACTCAACCAAAAACTTCGACCTTGGTCTCTAAACTTCGATTTTGATGAGAAGAGCAATCCTATGTTGGGCTCACTCAAAAATTCCTCTTCTGTGAAAAGCCCTAATTCCCCGTAACAATAACTGAAAATGCCCAAAATTAACTTCTGCTTCGACAAAAAGATCTACTTCGACAGAAAGATGAACCAACTTCTGCTTCGACAGAAAGATGCGCCCTTCAATGGAGAGTTAGCCTAGCCTCATTTTGTTGATGATCTGTGGAGAGAGACCCAAAAAGTAAGAAGCCCTAGCTTCTACAGCTGCACAGTGTCTTCTTCTCAGGTTAGCTCTGATACCATGTTAAATTTTTATCATTTAAGCAATATTATCTTAGGATCTTATCTGAGAGAATAACATGCACAGCAATCAATCACAAGAGACAATAGACACATAGATTTTCCTCGAGGAAACCATAAAGGAGAAAACCCCGCAACTTTCTCAGAGATAGAATGAGCACCAATGGCAGCTGTAAAACCCAAAGACAGAAAGATGATCTCCAACAATTGTTCTCTCTCTCACTTGAGCGAGCTTCTCCTCTCTCACCTATGCGCTATAGCTGGGTGAGTGTGTGTCTCAAATAGAGAGGCTCACTCTCTATTTATACTAGTTTCCGACTTGACAAATACTTACCAGGGCCAACTTCTCTAAGAGAGTCTAATAACCCTAGTGCCCCTCAACTGTGGGGACTTTGCCCCCCCCCCCCCTCGATCAACAAGGAGGGTTAACCTCAACTCAATTGTGGGGACTATTGCCCCGACTTACAACGAAGGGTTAACCTCAATGACTTTACATGACTTTATTATATTAATGACTCTTCCAATAGAAACATCAGGGTACAATGAAATACAAATGATTCTCCCGATAGAAACATCGGGGTACAATATACGATATACAAGTGCATACATTCCGAAGTTACAAATACATCAACAAAATTTGTAAAGAAAATCAATAGCATCCCCAAAACCAAGGAGAAATACTTCAGCATTTTCTTATGTTTTAATGAAATAACCTTTAGGGTCTTTTTTAGCACTTCAGCAACTCATCTGCCCAACATGTATGCCTAAGTAGACTCGTTCAGCCAGGCCTTGCATATGCATGACTAGACATATGATGATATTATTTACAGAAATCTAATCTATTGCATGCTTGAATGAACAGCAACTGATGGCAATGTCAAAGCCCAAACATATATGCATATATACCCCACACAACCTCTTGGGGTAGAGAAGGTTGGGGCCAACTCTCCTCTGCATAACATACGCATGTACACCTTGAACCAGTTAGGTCCGCAAGCATGTTTAGACAAACACACCTCTTAAATCATCGCAGATTAAAGACACAAATTATTATTACAAACACTCTAAAATCAACTTTGAAATTTTGGGTGAAAACCATTGAAACCCAAATCTACACATACACATGCAACATAGCAAAGCATATAAGTTACGAATCCACCTAATAACATGCTTGAATGCATAGTAAGCAAGCACGATGCCAATGCCCACACATTCTCCTTAAGCCACTTTCACGTTCTTATTATTGCCATATTTTGTGCTTTTGCCAATAGCTGGTGCATTTAACACATCTAGAATAACATTTCATGTTTTATTTCTGGATCTCTTTTAATTAATTTGTTGGCATCTATCTGTTTGTGAAATACAAGTCTTAATTTCTGGTATAAATATTAAAAACCACACAAATACAAAAACAGTGAGTTTCTAAATTCACAGGTTTGGTTTTTTTTGGCAGCTATATACATCTTAAACTCTTTTTCCAGCCAGTTGTTTCTACTTGTCTATACATTGTTAGCTTTTATAGCTCGGGAGGTACTTTTGCACCTTGTGCCTCGGTGCAGAAGTGCAGTATAATGTAGTCTCAATCAACGTTACAAAAACCGAACCAATGGTCGAACCGGCCAACCCTGAAATGCTGGAACCAGACCGAAACCATGAAAAAAAACAGATCACAAAACTAGTCCACCAAATATACATTAAATATTTAAATTTTGAAACACTATATATATATTCATGTGCAACCATGTGAATCCAAACCATTATACACAAATTTGAAAAAAGGGCTCTTGCTACGTGCCATACTGAGCATATTTCACTATAACCTTCCCCACTCAACCAACTTTTTATTTTATTATTTTAAAATTAAAAAATACCATCTTAAGTGTTGTTGTATAGTCCTGTATGGAACCAGTCAAACCAGACCGAAACCAGTAAAACCGGTTAGTTCCGTACGGAACCAGTCATTTCTGGTTTGAGACACCAGTTTAATCCGATGAGACCCCGAAACCGATCGATCCGGCCGGTATTGCTGATTCCGATCCATTTTTTGTAACATTGGTCCCAATAAAGGTCATTCAGTGACTTTATTAATGTGTTTTTATTAAAGTACTTTTTGATGTGACTTTATGTTTTTAAAGTGAGTTGTACTTTATTTAAGTGACTTTCACTTTATAAAGTGACTTTATATCATAAAGTGTGTCTTTTAGTTATTTCGAGTAAAATGACTTTTCGAATTCCAAATGTAGTTTTATAAAGTTCACTTAAGAGATTTAAGTGAACTTTAGATTAAAACATCACTGTTGATCTTGTGGCTAGGATTCAATCTCAGCCATAGAAGATGAGTCATCGGCAGTTACCCTAAGTTGAAGATAAAAAGAAATAGAGACTCCATTGTTACACACATTCCAAGAAATTTGGAGAGAGGGTGGCACAAATTTCAAAAGGAGGATTTTGTGAGGAAGAGAGAAGGGAAGCAGCAGTAGAGGGGCTCGAATCCCAAGGCTGGTAGCACATATCTCATGGTGGCTCGATTTCCATGAAGGGTGGCTCGATTCCCTATGGTAGGCACACTTTCCAGAAGGGCATGATTTCCCATGCATTGTTCAGACATTGAAAGAGTTGACTGTACTGCTAAATGTGAAGAGACCATACTGCTGTAGCTGCACAGAAAGGGTGAAGAAAGTGGCTCGGATTTCAAGGCCGCTGTGAAGGCCGTACCGTAAGCACAGTTTTCAAGGAAAACTGCTGTAACTTGTTTTTTGCTGTAGTGGACAGTTTTCGAAATCTGAAGACTCAGTTCCCAAGTAACTTACTGCACAGTTTTCAAGGTGAAAATTTTGGCCCAGATTTATAGAACATTTAAGCATTGTACTGTGCATTAATGACTGCTGTTGTAACATTTCTGAGTTTGACTGCTACATAATGGTTAATTCCTCTTGAATGGGTCATTTGACCACATATTTTCTGAGTCTGATATACATTTACAGTCTGCTTTTCATGATGTTTTTCAACTACAAATTGACTTTTTAAACAGTATGTCATCCTTTTGACTGGTCTTATGTGTTGTGTAATATATATATATATATAAGATTATTGTCTCAGTTAAGGACTGATATCATAGATTTAAGTTCTAAGTGACTGGGCAGAACTTTCTCATTTTTTAACATACATGACTCTAAAAAATCAGAATTGAGGGAGTCAAATCAATCTCTGAAATGCTATTGCAATTATTATAAATTAGCCTCATGATTCCAAATCCCAATTTTTTAATTTAGAATAAAAATTTCGGCACTCGTGATAAATGCAGAACATTTAAAATAAATTCTGATCCTAACCACAATATTTGAGTCACAAACCAAATCATCCCATGCAACAGTTGGTAGGAGAACACACCTCCAGGTAGTCAACAGTTACATGGCCAGTGCCTCTATCATCCCACCTCCCTTCATCATTCAAGCGGTAAACTTTGACACGCTACAAATTAAGAAAAACTGTCAGAATCCACGTATGAAGATCTCCCTCGTAATATAAATAATTCCAGCACAGAAATATGACTATTTCACAATAAGAGAACAAATTCATGTCAAAATAATAGTAAATAAAAGTTTCTTGTTTTCAGTATTAAAAGTACATTAAAATTTCATGGAGTCATCAAAATAATTCCAAGACAGACTAATGTGCCTAACTATGATGTTTTGGAAAACAGGCGATGGGAATTACGACAGAACTTATAATGAAGTTGGACATGTCAGCAGGATAGAATGCCAATAACTGAGTTGAAAGGAGATAACAGGAAAATAAGCAATAAGTGTGGTATGTTCCTCTTATCCAGATGAGTTTTTAAGTAACTTACAAAGATAATGTCACATAAAGAATACTGAGATACAAGGCATTGGGAAGGCACAATCATCAATAAATCAGCATCTGCCATCGCCACTGCATGCTCTTAAATGCTTGCAGAGCCCCTGATAACTTTATCTTTACAATTGAATTCTATTGTAAATAAGATGACGTGTACCACCATTTCCAGCTACCTAGCAATGGTGGAGGGAGAAGCCATGAGCTAATCCAGCAACTGTAGCAATTTCGCCACCATTAAATTTGTAATGTGCACACCCAATTCACCTATTACAATCAACCAATTTAAAAAAGACAAACCACATCCTCTAAGCAGCTTTCTATAAAGAGCAATATTTACTTGAGACTCTATGGTAATCCCAGAATACCTTTATCAGTGAAAGCGCATATAACAACACCATTCTTTGTAATTTAGTAACAAAAGTGCACAGCTACTATCAATTCCATGCCCTTGAAATTTCCCAAACTTCAAAGACAAGCACACCTCTTCATACAGTCATTAGCCTAGGTTACAGGACACTTATAATTCCTGAAACTTTAACTGCTCAATTGGCATTAGCCTAGGTTACAGGACACTTATAATTCCAGTGCCAAATTCAGATCGCATCCTTTTAGAACCACTGGATTTGAAGGAGCCAGACAAGAACCACCTCCCAACTGGATTAATAAAGGAGGGAAATCCAGGAGAAATCCCATGACAGCATTCCTCCTGTGTGCATATCCTGTTGGTTCCACATCAAAAACTCACATAAATAAACTATCTATAAGTCCTAAAAGTGTTATACTGTTCAATCTATGGGTTAGCCAACAAACTATGCTTCAGTATTACAGAAATGGCAACCAAAGCTAAAAAGAAAAGGAGAAGTTACACTAAGAGATTTCAATTCTAGATTCTCGAACCTTTAAAACCAAAACCACATCTTTTCCAAAATGTTGGCTAAATGGATACTTAACTAAGTCCAGCAAATTACTAAGTCCTTCAAATGGTCCATCCAAGAGAAGATTCAAGGCAGGCATCTTTTTTTAAATCAGAACTTCTTTTACTTAAGTGTAAGATAAGATAAGATAATTTTTTTAATGTCCAACAAATGACCACATAAGTAGGTCAAAGGGACTGTGCAGTAGCATGGTAACAATACAAAGTGGGAGCCCAAAAGTAGCTCCTATAAAAAACTCAAACCTAACCCTAACTCCACAAATAGAGAGCTGATCCCAAAGAGTGATATGAAGAGAGCTGATCCAGAAAATGTACGAAGGGAGTGGATCCAAGAGCTATGATACAAAAATGGTGAAACCGTCACTGTCATGGGGCACTGGAAGCATAGGAAGCATCTCTCCTGCCATTCAAGGCCAACTGAAGGAAGCTCAAAAGAGTACTTTGTCTGCAAGAAGAACTGGAAGAGGAGCTACAATAGGTAATGCGCTGCTGTCTGGAAGAGGGAGCTTTGCCTCTGTATCCTGGAGGAGGTCATTTGGCACCCGAGGTGGGGCCAAGACTGGCCCTATAACTGTTCTTGGGCAGAGGTGGAGGTGGACAATTGAGTCCTAACCTATCGATCAAGGATAGTGCCACCATCTCTTGGTGCCCCTAGAGAAAGGATGCACCAGAAAGAATGAACTAATACAAGTGGAGAATGTCGCTTGAGGGTGAAGGAGCTAAGACGAAGGGTCTCAACTGAGACTGAGAATGTCGCTTGAGGGTGAAGGAGCTAAGACGAAGGGTCTCAACTGAGACTGAGAATGTCGCTTGAGGGTGAAGGAGATAAGACAAAGGGCCTCCTGCAAGTATAAGGCCAGACATCTTTGATCGAGGTATCTAAGGAATCTAGTCAAAGTTTGAAGTTCTGTGAGAAGGTCCCTGAAAAGACAATGAAATCACCCATGGATCTTGTAATGGTCCATACAATCCAGCTGAAGGCGAACTACCATATGTATGAAAATCAAAATTAACAGACTAAACACATGGTTGTGAAAAATATTCACTATCCTATGCATTTGAATCTATGAAACAGAAAACACTAGCCAGCATATCACCTTTTGGGACATGCATAGATTCAGGAAAGACGAGGCATCAAAATTAACTATGGTGTAGAGTCTAGACACAGATTGCCTTGAGACTTGTCATTTAACAATCAGGTGAGGTTCCTACTAAGTCACCATAGGCTCTTCTTCAATGATGGTTGGTTGTTGAGGGTAGTGTACATCATCCACATTAATTTGCAAGTTGTTGAGGGCTTTCCATTTAATCCTTCATCACTATGAAATGAAACATAATGTGCACAATTTGAACAACAAACAATCTATGTCGGAGTTGGCTAATCTCTTGACCATTTGCACCTTTTCAGGCAAGTTTGGCCGGAATCCGGCATTACGATTTGTTGTTGAAAATGATATTTTCATGTTGAAATTGCAATTTTTATTGCAGAAATGGATTCAGGACCCTCGATTACCCTTGGGGCTCCCAGATTATGTAATTCCAATCACTGAAAACTACCCTTTGAACAATTTCCACCGGATTTTGACCAGAAAACTCGCCGAATTTTAGGTGCAAATGGTCTAAAGTTTAGCTTACTGCATCTATATCACATGGTTCAGGTTTGAGTTAGGGTTCAGCAATGTTGAAATTCGATTTGGGTTCAAATTTTCCAATGAAATTCGGATAAAGTTCGTCATTAGGTTTGACTATATATGTGTGTGTTCGTGTAATTTATTAACTATATAGAATATTTAATATTTATTAACATCTATTTATAATTTATTAACTAATATGAAATGCTTACATTTGATTTTGAATTTTATGATATATATTACATAATAAAACAAAGCAAGTTGCAACCCTATGCAAAAACCTGGAGAACCAAACTACATTCCCCGCATGCAGATAATTATAGTCCAACGTAAAATCAAAAGCATAAAATAGCCACACACTGATTAGCGATAATAAAATAGCCAACGATGCTGCAAAGCAAACATATTTACCCCACGGTCATATAATGATAAGGGCATTGTCCAAGTTGAAACCACGTCATCAAACCTACTTGTCATCTATGTTACCAGAAACGAGAAACGCAAAGCGGAACGAAAAACGAGAACAGTACAAGAAACGATGTTTTGAGGTTTCGCATGTTTAAGAAAAGAGGAGAGAGAAAGAACAAGAACATTGAATGTAAAGAGGAGAAAAGACATCAGATAGATAGTCTATAAACTGAAACATTATTTATAAACTGAAACCTACTTCACCCATAGTCTATAACTTGTTATCTCCATTTCAAAACCATAAACCAGTCTAATAAAATCAAAATCAAAGCATAGGTTAAATTAAAGAGTATAATTTCTTTTCAAAACCATAAACCACTTGATTAAAATCAAAGCAGGAAGGTTAATCAAAGGAAAATTATTTGGATGCTTTACACATAATCGATCCTTACCCATATCGTGAATATTGTATCTCTATCAAGCTGGTAAAAGGATCTCCAGGTACGACAGGTTTTTAATGCACCGGCAAGCCAAATACTAAGTGTACTAGATCAACTGTAACGTTTGGATACCACACTTATTCACTGGATCAAATAGCTGCTGGCTTGGACCACACCCCAAAGCCAGTTGAAAGTAAAAACTAGGAACGCAAGGACATACCCAGGAAACCCTTGTGCACCAATCCTTGCAGCAGCATAACATTAGTTGATCAAAAACGACGGAAAGAAACAGGAAGAAACGCTAGCTGTTTCCAGAGAAACGGTTTTTCACCTTCAAAAACGAAAACAAGCGTAGAAAACACCGTTTTTCGTTCCGTTTTCGTTTCTGAACCGTTTCTGAAAAGAAACAAGAGCTGCCGTCACGTTTCTGGTAACAATGCTTGTCATCAGTTTTAACTCTAACCCACAGCCTGTTATAGGGAATGGTCCTGATAGCCTCATCATAGACGTATGCATCTGCTAGTTGCTCAGTGCAACATTAAACAACAAATTACGATAAGGTACGTGGGTGAATTAGTTTGATTGGCAGTATATGCAGAGGATGCGCAAATCAACAGTTTGGATTGACCATATACAAAGGACGTGCAAATGTTGGATCTCACAACAACACGTGGATACAAGCCAACAGCGTCAACCCTGAAAAGAACCCTAACCAAACCTCCACAAATTTACAATTTTTTTGGGTGTTCACAGAATTTCAAACTTCAACCAAGAAATTTGGCAACCCTCTAACATAGCAACCAATTGGTGCAAAACACTGTGAACTTCCTATTCAAACTAAATTCAGGCCTCATCTCTCTCCAATGTAGAACTCCAATCACTTAACAGCATCCAGTATCCCTTCATTAGGCACATGGTTGTAGGAGGGCCTTTCCAAGGTTTGACATTGCCTCAATGCCATGTTGGTCCAAGGAGAATCTGAACCAAGCTAAATGGATATGGAGAGTTATGTCCTACTGCAAAATGAGCATCCTCAACTGCTTTACATCTAGCTTTAGGTCAACCCCAACATCCATATTAATGTGGCCAGAATCCATGGGAGGAGAAGGTTGTTAGATTTTTATCTTTTAAGAAAGTATTATCTTAGGATCTTATCTGAGAGAATAACATGCACAGCAAAAATCACAAGAGACAAGAGACACAAATAATTTTCCTCGAGGAAACCATAAAGGAGAAAACCCCGCAACTTCCTCAAAGATAGAATGAGCACCAATGGCAGCAGTAAAACCCGAAAACATAAAGATGATCTCCAACAGCTTGTTCTCTCTCTCTCACTTGAGAGAGCTTCTCCTCTCTCACTCATGCGCCCCAATGAGTGAGTGTGTGTGTGTGTGATAAATAGAGAGGCTCACTCTTTATTTATATTCTTTCGTTCACTTAATGTCCACTTCAACATGTCGACCCCACTTAACAATTACTTACTAGGGCCAACACTCTAGGAGAGTCTAATAACCCTAGTGCCCCACAACTGTGGGGACTTTGCCCTCCGATCAACAAGGAGGGTTAACCTTGACACAATTGTGGAGACTATTGCCCCAACTTACAATGGAGGGATAACCTCAATGACTTTACATGACTTGTTTACTTATTGAATCTCCCAATCGGAACATAGGGGCATGACATGACTCAATTACATTATAGATACTTCTCGGAATAAACATCAGGGTACAATACATAAGATATACAAGTGAATACATTCCGAAGTTACAAATACATCAACAAAGGTAAGTGCATATTACTAAGAAGGGGAGCCTAGGATAGAAGGTATGCAAAAGACACTCCAGCAACATTGTATAATACATCAAGAGAATGTGGGAAAACAAGGACCACTCGAAAAGGGCAGTGCTCATGATTTTTGTTTTTCAGTAAGGGGAGGGAGTGCTCATGAGTTTGAATCCAAGTTCGTTGATGATCAAATTCGATTCGAATTCAAACTTTCTGATGAGATTCGTCATTAAGTTTGACTATATATATATATAAACATAAATAATAATATATGTTTGTTTTAGGTTAATATATTTAAATTTTATTAAAAAAATTGATAAATTTAAATAATTTATAAATAAAAAATTATTGCTTCATCTACTTTCTCGCGTGGGACCAAATCAACTAGTCATCATTGACTCACCATCTTCCATGTGAACTAAACCATGTGAATTAGATTAAAACAATGTTCCCCAAAGTTTCTGGGACGTAAGAGTGTGGGAGCGAGGAGACACGCATTGGGGACGTGCGGAACCCACCCCCAAATTTTAGGTAAATTCAGGGGGGTGGGGGGTCATCAAGGTCATAAAATTATAGAAAACATAAAAACTATAAATCCCAACAATAACAATTCATCCCATGTAAATACAATTTAAGTTGTTCCCTGTAAATGCAGTCTAATTCTTCAATGATTCAACACACTTCTAAATTGTGTGAATCTATGGCATAGATGTTGTAAAAAATGTGACTTGAGGATCCTATTTCTTCATGATTATAGAGGGCATCACATTATTTGAGGCTTTCAAGTCCAACATTATATTATGCAAGAGTGAACTATTAATCCTATATTGGGATCCTATTCATCAATAGCACCTTGTGCTCCCCTCCTCTAGGTTTTTAGACCTTGCCTCCACCTTGAATCTCGAAGTTTATCCTCGAAGGACATTACTCAACACCCTACAATTTTGATGAAACTTCCTAAACCAAGCATTAAAATAAGGTAGAAATAGAAAAAAATTCCCATGCTTAATAAGTGATTTTGCTTGACTTAAGGGTACATTTTGATTAAGGTCATGATAGAGGAGTTCAACAATTAGCACGACCATTATCAAAGTACATAGAGAGGTTGATGTGCTGGATTAAATGACAATTAATGGTAATGTTAAGAATTTAAGTAAAAGGATAAAAAATGAAAGATAGGGAAAATACCACTTGTACTTTAAGAATTTAATATTACCATTACTACTGGAGCGCCAAGGAGCCCCCCAATTCACCAGTGCGCGCTTCAAAACATGGGGCGAGCTCTCTGTGCATTTCCTCAAGCTTTGCCAAATTGGGGACGAGGAGAAACGTTTTAACAAGGGCCCCCAAGTCCCTGGGCCGTGGGGAGCAAAGGGGGCACGTCCCCAACCCTAGGGAACGCATGCACATGTAAAACTGAATTAAATTTTAAAAGGATAGGATTTTTGTTGGTTCCTTTTGTCAATTGAGTCGTCGACGTCCCCAACCCTAGGGAACGCATGCACGTGTAACACTAAATTAAAAGGATAGGATTTTTGTTGGGTCCTTTTGTCAATTGAGTCGTCGTCTCCCTTGGCCAGTCACTACTCACAATAGTAAATCGTGGTCGCACCAAGGAATCGCATAGTAATATATTTTCCGTGGGGCTTGGGTTATCGAGTCTATCGCAGCAAGTTTCATAGCAACAGTTGTGGTGGTCCGGTGGATTGAGTGCAACAAATTGAATATGCAATTGGAGTGGCATATGTCAACAACAAGGAAGTGGAGTCAAATGCGAGTGAAGTGAACAAACAACGGTGATAGAATCAAACTTGAACAAATTTCTAGCTGAACTTCGAAAAAAAAAATTGGTTTTCTTTGGAATTCAGAGAATTTCAAATCTCAACATTGAGATTCATCAAATCCTGTGACTTAAGGGGAAGTATTATGAAAGCAAGGGTCGAGACAATTAGTTAAATCTTTTGTCCAACACCCGACTCCTTCAAGGTGAAAAACTCAAAGACCATGGATCTAATCCCTTTGGATAGGATGGCTTTGTTAGCAAGACAAACTACAATTTAACTATTGTTCATTCCCACATTGTTACACTTACATTCCCGATCAATAACCCAAACAATTACTAGCAATCTCCCATAACAAGTTATGGTTCCTCCCATTGAAGTGATCAATGTAAAGAGGAGTGGTCATGATATTTGCTTATTGGGGGGGGGGCGCCCATGTTGTGAAAGCAAGGGTCAAAACTATTAGTTAAATCTCCTATCCAACTACTTGATTCCTCCAAGGTGAAAAAATCAAAGACCATGGACCTAATCCCATTGGATAGGATGGCTCCATTAGCAAGACAACCTGTAATTTAACTGTTGTTCATTCTCACATGGTTACACACGCATTCCTCAACAATAACTAGTGGTTGTAACCATATATGTACAGTAAAGAAAAATGACCAAATTCCATATTGTGGCTGAACTTCTGTACAACAAAAAGTCCAAAACAGCCGAATCCTGCTACTATGAGTACAAGAATAGTTGAGATGCAGTTAGATTTCTTGGTACATAATACCATTAATCTCTTATTGAAGTTATATATGTGTGTGTACGTGCGCTGTGCGCATATGTGCATACACACAAAACTCCTGAAAACGAAGAAATAAAGATCAGAATCCATACATGCATACATGTGTGTGTGTGTGCACGCACATGCGCGCACATATACACACACAAAACTCCTGAAAACAAATAAATAAGGATCAGAATCTATACATGCTTGATTTTTTTAACGAGTTCTAAAATTTGCATAAGAATTACAAGCTCAATTTAACAATGTTGCATCGACATGAAGAAAAAATCCACTCTAGTCAACTCAAAAATATTGATGAAATATAGTCACCCAAAAACATTTATGAGGCAAAACTCTGACCAATATGAAGTGCAAAATATAGAATGATTTAGAAAAAATTAGTACGGAAAGCGATAAAGAGGAATAGCAGTCAGATGCATGCAAAACCCAATAATTAGATGACTATCTGAAAGTTGGGCCACTAAAGAAGCACCAAATACTAAGAGACAAGATTGGACAAAAAACTAAAGTAATAATAATATTGTACTTCAAGGTATTGATCTAGAATTTTTTTTTTAAAAAGCTAAGGGAAAAGCCAAAGATAACAATTACCAGGCCAAATTCCTAAAGACAAAATAGAAACGCACATAAGGGGCATTTGTAGTTTTAAAAATAGATGTACTTGACACTGGCATAAATAATTAATAGCCCCTACAAACAAAGCTCAAGATAGACAAAACAAGCTCATTTAAGGTACAATAATTGTAAGAATAATACTTTCAGAACCCTACAAGGCTAGAACACGATATTGACATCAGTGTAGAATGTAATCTGGCACAAACCAGAAATTTTCTCTAGAAGTTGGTTCTCCAAGAACCTTAATTAAACCAGAAATGTAGTATAGAGAGAAATATATATAAATTGGGAAGGACAAGAAGCTCAGATAGGCAAAGGTTTGGATAATGGGCAGAAAGCAAGAGTATTTTGAAATCTCAATTACTCTGGCACTAATATATGGATCTGAAACATTGGGATAAATGATAAAAAAGAACGTTCTGATGACAAACAGGGAAAATTAAGAATAGACAAATTATAGCATATAGTAGTTGAAAACAATATGTAGAAGAAAGAATAGACAAATTATAGCATAGAGTAGTTGAAAACAATATGTAGAAGAAAGAATAGACAAATTATAGCATAGAGTAGTTGGCCAAGCAGAGGACATCTAACTTCCCGTCATACCAAATAACATGCATATTCTGCCAAAAGGACAAATCTATGAAAGAAAAATGGAGCATAAAACTCCTCACAAAGTGAAATATTGGTCATTGCCAATGATAAATCGACACAATCCCTACACCATCATTTCATTTCCATAAGCAACCAGAGAATCAAATGGAAAAATTAAGTGAAAATTAGGTGAACACGGAGAAGATGATTTTAGCTTGACTGGCTACATGGTGAAGAGCACTCAAACATTACTGCATTACTAATATAAAAATTACACAAATTGACTACATACCTCAAAACTAGCAATCAACTGAACACAGCTGGGAGACAAATACAGTTTCAAGGACAAAGAATTAGGTCATGGACAATGGTGATTGAAGAAAACCACAGTTAACTTCTGTACAATACATTCAATACAGTGGAACTCAAATATGGTAGAAGAGAAGTCAACCAAACAATTACAGTTGACACCAAAAAAAAGGTAAGTTACGCCATTTTAAAAATAATTAAATTTATCATAATTTAACAATTTCAAACGCTCATAAGACCCACAAGTTTACAACAATATCTGAATGTTTAGTATTCTGAAAACCATACAGCATGAATGTTAAGATAAAATCTACTGTGTCAGTTAACCCTAGTTTGTGTTCAGTCTAATCAACAGAACAGCTGACTGGCTTTATCTTTTTATAGAGAAGGAAAGATGAGTGTCCAGAAGTAAAACAGCTTTCAGGGTTTGCCACTATAAAGAAATCAAAGACTAATACCTTAATTAAATTATAATCACCTAGTTTCTTTACTTATTCCATACTAGCAGTCCCCTGGAAAACTTCAATATCGGAGATTCACATATGATTTCTAGTAAGCTCAGAGGGTAGCTTAGCCAGTTATCACTAACATTGCCTGGGCATTTGGCTAGTTCCATGCCAGCAGATGTATCACATACCTCCTATTCTTCTTACTTTGGGTTGACAAGACTTGGACATGCATCTCTGTCTAAAGCTTCTATTTCATGTTTTCCAGATAGCTCTTTTCCAGTCTCTAAAAACCTAGTATCTAATACCTCCTCTCCTGCTCGAATTTCCCTCCTACTCTTCCCAAGGAAGAGTTGAGCCCCCTTCTTGGACTCTTTCTCCTTCAAGATAAGATGACACCTCTCTCCTAAATTCTTGGAATACATGACTAAATCTTAGAAAGGGATTAATTAGTTTCACACTTGGATTTCTTGAAAGTTTGAAACCCTTAGATTGTTTTCCCACTTGTGGTATTATGGTTTCTCTTGTAGCGGTCCTACCCCAAATTAATCTTGAACACTTTCGTTAAAACAAAACAAAAAATTATTTAAATTAAAAATAATTACCAGCTAAAATAACGATAGTATTTACTCTAAGGGTAATATCCCAGGAAATTACAAGATGTCCAGCTCAAATCCCCCTAGCCAAGTTGCACTGGTCCACACCAACCAGTTTCCTAGAGATGCCATCCATAAAAATGGAGAAGCATCCCATGGGTTTCCCCACAAGGTTTTCCCTGGAAAAGGATATAATTTCTAGTTTCAAGCTGAAATGATGGGAGCTAGTGCTCCAAAAACGAAAGAGAAACTCAATAGAAAGCAGGTCCAAAAAATATTTAAATTAAAAATAATTACCAACTAAAATAACAATAGTATTTACTCTAAGGGTAGTATCCCGGGAAATTACAAGATGCCCAGCTCAAATCCCCCTAGCCAAGTGGCACTGGTGGACACCAACCAGTTTCCTAGAGATGCCATCCATAAAAATGGAGAAGCATCCCACGGGTTTCCCCACAAGGTTTTCCCTGCGAAAAAGGATATAATTTCTAGTTTCAAGCTGAAACGATGGGAGATAGTACTCCGAAAAAGAAAAAAAGCTCAATAGAAAGCAGGTCCAATGGTTACATTATAAACCTATGAAACTATAATTTAAACAACATCTGTATCACAAATATCTGCTACAAGTCCTAGTTAATGGCAATACAGAAGATAGCCTGTGGTTGCTTGTGGTTGCTTGTGGTTGCTTGTGCAAAAGCAGGGATATGGAAGAGAACCGGTTAAGTCAGGGGCAGTGTATGATTCCATTATGTGGCAAAAGAAGCAAACTAAAGATAAATAGGTTGTGAAAATAAGTAACTTATTACTAGCCCTAGGGCACAAGTCCTAGCTCATGACAATACAGAAAATAGTACTAAATAGAATCAAGAACACCTGTGGTTGCCTGTAGCAGAAGTCCTAGTTCATGGCAATACAGAAGATAGCCTGTGGTTGCTTGTGCAAAAGCAGGGATATGGAAGTGAACTGGTTAAGTCAGGGGCAGTGTATGATTCCATTATGTGGCAAAAGAAGCAAACTAAAGATAAATGGGTTATGAAAATAAGGTAACTTAGTACTAGCCCTAGGGCACAAGTCCTACTTCATGGCAATACAGAAAAGAGTACTAAATAGAATTAAGAACACCTGTGGTTGCCTGTAGCAAAAGCAGGGCCTAAGAGAGTTGACTAGTTGATTCAAGGGCTAAGTATAATTATTTTATGTGGCAATTCATAAGTTCTGAACAGAAGTAACTTATTACTAGTCCCAAGGCACACTATAGTTAAAAATACATCAATTGAAAAAATACATATATTAGAGAATATGGCACTTCATAAGTTCTGAACAGAAGTAACGTATTACTAGTCACAAGGCACATTATAGTTAATAATACAAGAATTGAAGAAATACATATATTAAGATAATTAAGGTTAACTACTTACAAAGCATACAAAATTGAGACAAGCGATCGTATTGAAAAGGATTGAAAATACTTTTTACTAGCGCTTAATTCTTATAATTAGCACTTAATTCTTATAATTACTGGTTATCAAAAATCCGGCGTCTATGTTTGTGGCGAATTACTAGAGCAAGAAAAGAACAAGGTATTTACTATTTTCCAGTATTAAGTTCGGGCAAATAGAGATGACAATAAAACCTAGCCCGAAAACCTAGAACTTTTTTTTATCGAATTCGACATTAAATTTAACAATGCCAGAAAAACAGTATACACACCTGCATAGGATCCGACGCAACGCTGTTCCGACCCTGCGTTGCCATCTTCCAATCGAAAATATCTCGGAACAAGTAACGTATAGTAATACAGTGACCTCCCGAAAATTATGCAAAAAGCCTGCTGTCTTCTGCCAAATAATGTAACGGCGAAACCCTCACAACCTAAGAAAAACGCCAATAGAGCTCACGGCTCGAAGCAAGCAACCCTCGAAAAGAAAAAACACCTTAATAGTGAACGGAATTGAGCGTTTCGGGTCTCGATCACGGGAAACACGACTCCTCTGAAGCCGAATTCGATATGGCAATCGCAGAAAAGGAACTGGAAAACGATATTTCAAGTGCTGGAAAGGCTCCGGTACTGAGATACGTCCCAAAACCCTGGATGGCTCCCGAAGCAGAAGCCTTCGGAAAGAAAGAAAAATGAATGAATGAATAAAGAATACAAAGGAAATGGGCGGAAAGCGGGCAAGAGAAAGACAAAGCGCAGTAAATGTATGTGCGATGTATTTTCTCTTTTTCGGCCCTACTATTTTTTTACGGACGGGGATAACTTTTAGTAGGGAGATTTATTGACTCCAAAGAGGCATGGAAATCTTTTCTAACACCTTCGTGATTAGTTTTACACGTGGCAAATGAGGGAGGCATTGAGGGGATTAAGAATAGAACTTTGCACCTTTGTATAGACTTTTATTGGGTCCACAAAAGAACACAACCTAATGTCCATTGGGTTACATTGTTGTTGGAGGTGATGTCCTTGCATTAAAATACGCTTTGTCCACATTGCTTAGAGAATCCACACTCTTTGCCCACACTCCTTAGAGAGTCTATATTGCAGTGTTTTTGCAAAGTGGGAATTGAGTTGGAATTTGGAGTTTTTTTTGGTGGTTAAGTTGATCATTTTGGTTTAATGAATAAAGATAGTTAACCATATTTTTTAGAAGTTAATTAGTAGATAAACTCATTTTTTTGGTGATAGAAGTCTCTTTCTTATTAATGAAAACTTTAAATATAGAAATTTGGCTTGGTAATGTTTGGTTTATGTTAAGACGACTCGTAATATAGAAATTTGGACTCATAGCACTAGAGTTTTGAAGAAATTAATAGAATTAGCCAAAACTTTGCCTTATGTAAAAAATGAACTTACGAAAAAGGTTGAGTTCGTCATGTTATTTACTCACTCTTATTTTTATAGTTAAGAAATTAAGAGAACTAGGCAAAACTTTGCCTTGTTGTAAACTAGAACACCCACATAATTTGTGGTTGGATCACGTCGATAGGGATCAAATGGGTGAGAGATAGTTAAGGAATGGAAAACTGTTTGGAAATAGTTTTCTATCCCTCGTATTATTTTAGTTAAACAGGTTCAATTGTGAGTTATCCATGCCTAGCTACATGTTATCGTGGACATTCTTCTTGTTATCCATTTATCAACTATTAGTTATTTTTTAGATTATTTTCTTTTTTATCTCACATTCTTCTAGTTATCTGCCATGAACTGTTGGTTATCCATTCATTAACTATGATTTATCTATGCATTGCTACCAGTTATCCATTCATAACCTAGTTACTAGTTATTTTTATATTCTCTTTTTTATAATTGTTTAATTCGAATTTTGAACGATTGCCATAGAATCAATCTCAACAGTACACTTGTCTCATCCTCATTAGTAGATGAAAAAGCATAGGTCATAGTCCATCCCAAATCTCAAATAAAAACATCTATCAACGTAAAAATAAACTTACGAAAAAGGTTGAGTTCGTCTTGTTATTTACTCACCCTTAAGTTGATAGTTATGATTGAATGAACAAAGGTATCAAACCATATTTCTTAGAAGTTAATTAGTGGACAAACTCACTCCCTTTCCAATGGAAGTCTCTTTCTTATTAATGAGAACTTCAAATATAGAACTCTGACCTCATAGTGTTTGATTTTTGTTAGGATGACTTGTAGCACTTAAGTTTCAAAGAAATTAACAGAACTAAGCAAAACTTTACCTTGATGCGAAACATGAACCTACGAAAAAGGTTGAATTTGTCATGTAATTTACTCACGCTTATTTTTTATAATGGACAATGAGAAGTTGAATCTGTTGACCATTTTGATAGCGAAAATGCCCCATGATGGACAATTTGGTCATCAAATTCCATCCATGAGAGGGAATATCAAGGCGAGCATAAAAAGTGGCATTGTAGGAACAAAAGCACTGCAAACCCCAAAAATATGGAAGCAAAGTTATATTCAATTATCATTAGCGTTGGAGATAAAAATCAATTTACAAATTCGAATCACTTAGGAGGGTAAATTTACCTATGATTTTGCTCGAAGTAATCACAATGACCCTAAGCTCTTACCAAAACATTTTCCTTTGAGGATCACAACAAAGTCACTAAAAAGAGAGGGTGTCCCTGGAAAAAGCTATTCATTATATGATTGTGTGTACCAAAGAGAAAGCAGTCAAACCTAAGCAAGTATTGGTTCTCAAAAAAGACATGATAAAGAGCCAAGGTTGTAAACATCATTTGACTCCAAAAATGCATGGAAATATTTTACGAGACCTTGATGAACATTTAGGAATAGAACTTTGCAACTTTGCATTGTTTTTTAATGGGGTCCACCAAATGCATAACAAAAGAACATGGTATAGTCTCCATTAAATTTTATTGTTGTTGGAGGTGATGTCGTTGCATTGAGACACTCCTTTTCCCACTTTTCTTAGAGAGCAAACATTGAGATGGTTTTGCGTAGTGGGAATCTCGCTGGAATTTGGAACTCTTCATGGTTAAGTTGATAGTTTTGATTTAGTGAACAAAGGTACTAAACCATATTTCTTATAAGTTAATTAGTGGACAAACTCACTCCCTTTTCGATGGAAGTCTTTTTCTTATTAATGAGAACTTTAAATATAGAACTTTGACCTCACAGTGTTTGGTTTATGTATAGACAACTCATAGCTTTGGAGTTTTAAATAAATTAATAGAACTAAGCAAAACTTTACCTTGATGTAAAAAATGAACTTACGAAAAAGGTTGAGTTCGTCATGTTATTTACTCACTCTTATTTTTTTATAGTTGACAATGAGAAGTTAAATTTGCTAACCATATTTGGTAGAAAAAAATGCATTGTGATGGGCAATTTCACTGTCAAATTCTAACCTTGAGAAGGAATATCAACGTAACCCTCAAAAGTGGCATTGCAGGAACAAATGCACTGCAAAACCTAAAAACATGGAAACAAAGTGATGGTGAATTATCATCACCGTAAGAGATAATAATCAATTTACAGATTTTCAATCACTTAGGGGGTACATTTACCTATGATTTTGCTCAAAGTGGTCACAATGACCCCAAGCACTCTCCAAATCATTTTCTTATGAGGATCCAACAAAGTCACTTAAAAGAGAGGGTATCCCTATCAAAATCTCTTCAGTATACCATCATGTGTACAAGAGATAAAGAAAGGTGAACCTATGCAAGTGTTAGTTCTCAAAAGAAAGGTGATATAGAGCCAGAAATTGTAAACATCATTTGACTCCAAATAGGCATGGAAATATTTTCTAAGACCCCGATGATTAGTTTTACACGTGGAAAATGGGGAGGAATTGAGAAGATTAAGAATACGAGGAGTGAGGAATAGAACTTTGCAACTTTACATCAGTTTTTAATGGGATCCTCCAAATGCATAACAAAAAATTTACAATCTAATCTCCATTGGGTTTGATTGTTGTCAAAGGTGATGTTCTTGCACCAAGACACTCTTTTCCCACATTGCTTATAGATCGGGCATTGCGTTGCTTTTACAAAGTGGGAGTTAGGTTGGAATTTGGAACTCTTCATGGTTAAGTTGATAGTTTTGGTCCAATAAACAAAGTTATTAAACCATATTTCTTAGAAGTTAATTAGTGGACAAACTCACTCCCTTTTCGATGGAATTTTCTTTCTTATTAATGAAAACTTCAAATATATAACTTTGGCCTCGTAGTATTTGGTTTATGTTAAGACGACCCATAGAACTGGAGTTTTGATGAAATTTATAGAACGGGGCAAAACTTTACCTTGATGTAAAAAATGAACTTACGGAAAAGGTCAAGTTCATCATGTTATTTACTCACTTATTTTTTATGATTGACAATAAGAAGTTAAATATGTTGACCATACTTGATAGTGAAAATGCCCTCTGATGGGCAACTTGGTCAACAAATTCCATCCCTAAGAAGGAGTATCAAGGTGACCCTCAAAAGTGTTGTTACAGGAACAAAAGCACTACAAAACCCAAAAACATGGGAATACAGTGATGGTCAATCATCATTGGTGTTAGAGATAATAATCAATTCACAATTTTTTTCAATCACTTGGGGGGGTATATCTACATATGATTTTGCCCAAAGTAGTCACAATGACCCTAAGCACTCTTCTAATCATTTTCCTAAGAGGATCCAACAAAGTCACTTAAAAGAGAGGGTGTCCCTGACAAAAGCTCTTCATTATACAATCGTGTCTATAAAGAGAAAACAAATTGAACCTATGCAAGTGTTCGTTCTCAAAAGGAAGGTGATATAGAGGCAAAATCTATAAACATGGAATAAAAGCATTTTTAGGTTGTCAGAAACATAGATTTGAAAAGTATAAACAATCTACAACAATGGCATGCAATATATGTGTGTGTGTGTGTGTGTGTGTGTGTGTGTGTGTGGAGGTTGATCAATCTATTGTAGTATGCTCCATGCTTGTCCTTGCAGTTTTGTTTTCATAATGTCATCGATTTTGTCGTTTGATTCTCTAGAAGTGATGATGTTGTTTTCTACTTTCTTCTTTTTCTTATAGACTTCTTGACAATGATGATGGCAATATGGTTCCACTTTTGATGATTCTCATTCTTTCTCTTTAAATTTATTTATCAATCTCTCTCTCTGGTATAATAACGCATTCTAGTGTTTGTGCTTAGTCTTCCATTACATTCATTTTTTAGATAAAAATGCTTACAATTATGCTTGTAGACACTCAAAAGAATAGGGTTGAATAGAAAAATCTTATTAGGATACCCATGTGTGTCCTAAGAA
Organism: Pseudotsuga menziesii; assembly: GCA_001517045.1. Taxonomy (NCBI): domain Eukaryota; kingdom Viridiplantae; phylum Streptophyta; class Pinopsida; order Pinales; family Pinaceae; genus Pseudotsuga; species Pseudotsuga menziesii. Next base: position 385,913 of record LPNX010112955.1, read on the forward strand.
GGTGCAAGACAAACCTATATGAGTCTCAGTACATAGATAGTTGGTGCTACAAACCCAAAATCTATGAACGCCATATAAAGCATTTTTAGATTACTACAACTATAGATTTTAAAAGTATATACAATTTGTGATAAATTACTAAGGCAATATGTGCATTATGACTTCAATACACTTGAATTAGGGATTACAAGTACATTGGTGCCACTACATAGGTTAAAGTGGATATGTTGAGAGTTATAGTAAAATAAAACAATCACTAGTTAAAGTGGTTGCTAGGAAAAAGTAACAGAAATTTGTGCTTGTTGAATGTAGTTTATCAAAGGAATTTAGTGTGCAAGAGTCAAGTGTATGCATATATAGGAGAAAATCATAGTAGAGTAACAATAATAAATTAGCGCATGCCTACCTTAATGTGGATGTTGATATGGCACAACATAAGTGAGTTACCACAAGTTGTTGATATGGAGATGATTGTTGTTGGAGTGGTGACTTTCGCATTGTTGATATCATGCCTAGTAAACTTTTATACATGGGTTGTTGAGCGTCGACCTATTGCTTCTATCCATCTTAGCCAAATGTAATAAAGGATCTTGATTTCATGGAACCAACACAAAGACCCTGGGTAATTTTGGTTCTTGGCATCCTCAAGATTGATCATTCGTCCACACACAAATGTGTATGCACATCAAACTTTGGAGCATGATGAGTTGGTGAATGTTGATTGGTGTGTTGGTGAATCAATCCACTAATCTAGTAAGAGTGGTAAAAAATAAGTGAGCCAAAGTATTATGAATTTAGAGTGTGACTAGTAAAATTATAACTCAATGGTGGTTTTTGGAAATATTAATGAAAAATATCGGTGCATGGAAGCTAGTGAAAAAAGTGTAAATGGAAAGTCTTGCAGACATTGTTGTGTAGTGTTGCCAAGTCAATGAAGTGCAAAACTATCAAGAAAAGGGAGAATCCAAGTGCATTGAGGTGCATATGTTAACATGGTGTGACTTTGTGATATGGGCACATTACACTAATGTGAGAATATTATTCGATCAATCACAACATTAAGTTGAAGGTTTATTCTCTTTGTAAAAGTTTATCCCAAGGCCACAATATAAATGTTACTGAGCATATAAGACAAAGATTGATTGACAATTACGGAGATTAGCAATCTGGCATGATCATTGGTTTTTGATAATGCCATGTCACAAAATTGTTCATTAACTTTTGATTCCACAAATGTTATTAATTCTACCATCTTCTTCCCTAGAAGTGACAATGTGGTTTTGCATTTTGTTTGCCTTTATTATAGACTTTCCTATCAATAAGTAGGGTGACATGGCTTTGCTTTGATGATTCTCTTTCATTCTCCCTTGAACTTTCATCAATCTTCCTTTTAGTATGGTAACAAATTCTAACATTTGTTCTTGGGCTTCCATCACATTTTTTAATTAATCCTATATAAGTTGGTTGTTAGCACCTTAAGTTAGAGCTCAATTTCTTCAAGTGTTTTTATATGACTTTGCATATTCTCTTCATCTCCTTCTAGAATTTAAGTGTGAAATAATCCTTTAATTTCTTACACCCATTCAATCTTTGTTTTAATTTTTTATTTGATTTCATCATTATTTGGGGATTATATTTCCTCCTCAAGTTTTATGTGTGACTCTTCATATATAATCCTTGATTTGCATTGGAGAGACATCTTTTTGTACTCTTCACATCAATAATTAAAAGCTTGATTGTGTTCATGTTACCTTTTTACTACCATAGTCTAAATGTTCTATAGTTGAAATTTTTCTAGTCAATCAGACGAATGGGAAGGGAACCTTGCATTTTTTAACTAAAATATAGCAAGAATCATTTTCAATTGATGGAATTGCATATATCTAATGACAACATTACATAATATGGTTGCAATTGGGGTATTTCAATGCATTGAATCCATTTATGCATCAAAAAGCCACAATTTCATGTAATCCAAAATTCTAATTTCGGCAAAGATTTCTTCCTTTTATTTATTTTGTATCTTTCATTTTGAGATCTTCTTTAAATCCTTGTTATTTTACTCACATCTGCTTTAACTAAGTTATTAACCTCCTTAATAATAACTTGGTTAATGCCTTGCAACTTGGAGATTGTTTCATTTATCTTTTGCAAGTTATTCTTCTACACTTGTATCCCTCTACAATTTGGATACTTTGATATTTTTCATATGAAGTTTTTATTTTGATTCCTCTTATTCATTTTTTTATTTTATGCATACGACCTCCCTCCCGTTCTTTCCTAGGGAGTTCATCATACCATCCTTTATACAAAACTTCTCCCAATCCTTCTAAAGTGTATTGTTGTATTTATTATTGAAATATATATTTAAAATCCTTATAATAAATGTAACTAATCCATCTTTCGAGCTAAGGTCTAGTAGCAACTCAGAACAATTGTTGTGACAATTATCTATTTCAAATCCTAAGGGCTATGCTCCTACCGTGCATGGGTTGTGTTGGATGTGGATGTTACTAGATGTTTCCTTAATACCTCCTCGGGCCTTGGGCCATTTATAGTTGTAGCCTTAGTTGGGTTTTAGTTCACCCTTCGTAAAAGGGTAATTTATGTTGGTTCACTTACTCATATCTATCCGTGTGAGCAATGTTGGTCGAAATTAATCTAATATATGTTTACTAGTACTAACAACCGCATTTATGGTAATAAAACAAATGCTAAAGGATGGACAACCTTGTCCTGGGTTTTCAATCCATTGCATTGTTTCCCTTTAAAATTAAACAAATGTATGCAAGGCATTTTTCTTATTATATTAATGATGTTATAAATAAAGGTCAAGGTGCGGGAATACAGATTCTTGTAATAAATATACCCTTTTCTAATCACAAATTTGATAACAATAAAGGAAAATTTTCAGACATGAGTATAATTTTATCATGATCTAAGATTTGTGAGTGGTGGAACAATGGCCTTGGGGGTTTTACCCAGTTCATCGACCCAAATCCTCAAAATTCCATTAGATTATGGATCTATGAAAACTTTAACTCTGTGTACTATTAGATTCCAACAAATAGAGGGTGGTTTGTGACCAAATTAGACAAATCCTAAAGAAATATAAATAATTGCACGTGTTGCCTAAGTTATTCAACGTAAATGTCATACTCATGTCTAATAGAGCATTGCACCATGAGATAAAAACAACCAAGTACATTCACTTATTTCAAGAACTAATAAATGAGAAACCCTAGAGTGGGCTATGTCACGAAACACATGATTTCAATAATACATAGAACAATATTATTACGAGACAGTACAACATTACATTGAGGGGCCTTTCCCTTATAAAGAGTCTAAGTGACCAAAACCTTAACCCCAAGACGTCTAAAACCCTAACTTTTAACCTAGGTTACTTTAAGTGGCTATATTATGTGTGTAGCCTTATATCTTAATACCCCCCATAAGGCGTACATTTATTGATATATAACAAACTAAAATCAAGTACAAATACTGGATGAAAACAAAAACTAAAAACTAAACATTTGTTGGAAGCTTCTTCTTTTAGCGCAGTTCTACCTCGTAACCCTCGTAAAGATGTAGTTCCTAAGTCAAATTCTCGAGTTCTTGGATTCCACCTCCCTGAACTCTTGAATCATGAATCTCTTGAAGTCAATTACTAGACATCAATCCACATGCATCTCACATAACCTTACTAGTAGACTGCAATCCACATGCATGCCTAAAAAAATAACGAGGGATCATTCATGAGATCCACAACTCCCAAACTAGTTTGCAAGCCATCCATACTAAGCTATTAACTAATACCTTCCATGTCTTAAAAGCATTGGCTTCTTAAGATTCATAAAAGGTCCTTTCTTCATCAATTTCTCCACCACTGTCAACATTAGGTGGTTTTCAATCAAAGCTCCACTAGCTATATATTATATGTCTTTGTTATTTTCCTTATGGACGTCATTGGATCGTTATATATAGTTCCAAGTTGTTTGACCCAATTTCTTGCAATAGTGACATTTTATTTATTCTTTGTCTTTTCCTAATATATGGTGATCGTTTCCTGCATAGAATGCAAGTTTTGGTGAAGTGTCTTGGTTTGTTTCACTTGAAGCAGTTCTCTTTTATTCTGCTAGTAATGCTGTAATAATTTCATCCAAACGTTGTGAAAGTAGCCGACTCAAGTTAAAGATGGCACTATTGTACTTAGGAAACAAACTGTTTAGGATAATGGCTTTGATATCCTCTGTATTAACTACTACCTAGACTACTGCAAGTTGTATGATAATAGGTATTAGATTGTTAACATGGCTTGACATAGTGGCTTATGTTGACATCTTAAAGCCAAACAATTGTAATTTTAGGGAAATTTTACATTCATTGACTGTGCCCAAAACAATTTATGGTATGAGAAGTTGAACTTGGAAGTAGTTTCATTGGATTATTATTCAGTGGTCCTGGGGCAAGACTTCCTGAATTTGGACAAAGCATTTTCGATTTTGTTCATGATTCATTTGGTGTTCCTGAATGAGTCAGAGACTTGGAGTATGTCAATGAAGTTGAGAAGGAAGCTAGGGTACATGCATAGAATTTCCTCCATGTAGCTAGTTGGGATGCTATGCACAACTGCGGGTAGGCTTTATGGCAATGCAAGACAATAAGAAGAATAAAAAAGAGAGAACCCATAGGTGACATAGATAGTTGATCACTTGGCATAGAGGTTGACAACATTGGAGCTAGAGGTAGACTTAGTTGCTGATAAGACCGAGTTGCTATGCATTCTAGTATACCTTCCGCAAGATGTTGGAGACAAGGTAGAGCTCACCAACTGTGGTAGTAGAGGTAATGGAGGAAAGCTCGTTCGACGAGTCAATATGGGGAACAAGTGATGATACTCTAAGAAAATTAACCCAGGAGGTGGGTTCGCTTGGGCAAGATGGTCGATGTGTGGAGGCATTTCATTAATGATACAAACAATGGGTAATAGACTTGGTGGCAGATGCGAAGGATGCCAAGGCGATAGAGGTACCTCAGGTTGGTACTATGGCATACCAGTGTGATAGTGAAATTGAGGATTTCCCGACATGTGATGTGGTAAACATCTTGGCCTTTTGCATACATGCAATCGATATCAGGAAGTCCCAGCTGACATACAAGAGAGTGAAAGAAATTGGTTGTAGACCACATGAAATGGAAGCAAACCTAGCTCACTTTGAGAGTAAGTCTCCTTTGCATGGAAAGTTAGATGGGGGGAGACTAAGGAGTTTGAGACCTCGTTAGGCACCCTTAAGTAGTGTGATGTCTAGTAAGATGAGCATCCTGTCTCAGAGAGCTCACTCATAGCCCCATTAGGGGTATGTGGGAAAGACTCGATCGCCTTTCAAAGGGACGAGCAAATGAGCAAAGTTACAAACCAATAGGAGATAACAACATGTTGAGATGGAAGAAGAACCTTTGGTGATTATGGACCATGCGACAAACTTATATGAGTCAGCTTTCAGAGTTTGTGAGTTCAAACTAATGGCATCTCGAATGGAAAAGTTGGCTTGCATCTCTTCGGGAGCTAAGATCGCCTTAATTACTTGTGCAGTAGCCATGAGGTGTGTTGGCTCCTTCATTCTGAAGTGTACCAAAAAGGAAGAGGAAGAAAGGAGGTCAAAGGAAAGTAGTCGCATAAAGGAAGGAAGTTGCGAAAGAGTACATGAAGAGGCGGAAGTACCTGTAGTTGTAGAAGAAAGCTAACAATAACAATAGTTTTGGACATGTTTTGGACCAGTGGAATAAGTATAAAGGGAAGCGAGAGATGAACAAGAGAAGAGAACAAGTACATGATAATCTGAGCCAAGAAGATCTCAACATCAAAAGAACCAACTGTAAACAGAGAATGGATCAATGTCATGGGTTATGTAATGGGATTTTGGTTTAGATAATATGAATATGTATCTCAAAATGGGTAAGGATAAGGCCATGATATTGATGTTGTAATGAACATATTTTAAATGATAGAGATTGTTTCCCCCCCTTTATTTTTTGTGTTTTGCATGTCTCTATGATGTTTACTCCATGTTTACAGTCTTATTTTGATGGATGAATAATGAATATGCTTAAGCGTTGTTGTAGTATGATATTTGCTATTGTAATGTTTGTCATTGTAAAGCCTCATCCCAACCATATAGTTAACTAATACCCATTTTTCATTGGTATTGGTTGTGCTTCGAGTGGGACCTTCTCCCTTAAGGGGATTGAAAATGCCAACACACTAGATTACAATGCCACCCCTTTGTTGGCCCATGTGGAAGAACCTTGGCCTCCATTTTGTGCCAACAAATGGTTCAATTGTCAGGACTTGAACCCAGGTATTTCAAGTGATAACCAGGTATCTTAAAGGGGGCTACATACTGATGCTAAATATTGATGTTGTTCAGTACTAGAAGTGTTAGTCTGATGTTGTTCAGTATCGAGGTTGGCTCCTTCATTTAAAGGACCAATAGTTGAATAAGTGTAGGAATCAATCATGAAGCAGAGTTGACTCGAGGGCGAGTCAACCTTTGTGGTCGGGGTCTATTGGTCCCTTAGGTTAGAAGTGGACCAAAAGGAAGCAAAAGAAGATAAGTCAAAGGAAGCTAGTCATGGAAAGGAAGGTAGTCGCGGAAGAGTACCAAAAGTAGCGAAAAGTACTGATAGTTGCGGAAGAAAGGTAACATTGGAAACCATTTTGGACCTGTTTTGGACCAATGGAACAAGTATAAAGGGAAGTGGGAGATGAAGAAGAGGGGAGAGACCGAGAGAGAAGAGAACAAGTGCATGAGAATCTCAGCCAACAAGATATGAACGTCAAAATATCGAATTGCAAACTGAGAACAATGGATTATGGTCATGGGTTCTATAATGGGATTTTGGGTTAGACAATATGAATATGTATCCCACAATCGGTAATTCCACGATGAATGTAAGTATAAGGTCATGATATTGCTACTATAACGAAGTTCCTTTAAATAATTGTTGGAGGAGCAAGTCGATAAGTCGACTTGAACGTTAGCCGACTAAGTCAATCAGCCGACTTAGTCGATCAGCCGACTAAGTCGGTCAACCGACTAAACTAGAGATTAGGTCAGCCACCTAAGGTCGTGTCGGTTCACCGAACCGACAGGTAGTTATTTTGTAACTGTTTTGTAATCATATATATTAGGTTGTTGAGCCAGATGAGAACTCGGTTCAGTTCTCTGTGTTGTATGGATCCATTCATGTGATATAATCTGTTAGTTCACCTACTTGTTCTTATCTCTTGTCTCTATTATATATGTATGTTTTAGTATGTATTATTGGTAACCTTGTGTGATCTGTGAGATTACAACATTGGTTTCGTTGCCGGTAGTACATGTCTGAGATGTATGCAAACAGATGATATCAGAACAGGAGATTAAGGACCGGTGGGAATGTAAAGTTGCAAATTATTTACAGAATTACGCACGAAGGAATAGATTAACAATCGCACAAGCAAAAACAAGATTCTTTACAGAAACACATGAGAAGTTTGTAGAATCAGTGCCCCAACTTCTTAAGAAACTCCTAGATGAAAAAGCCGGAAGGGACTAAAGACCAATAGTTGCTGGAAAAACTGATCCGAGGAGGAAGAACAAACTTGTCGTAGTGGTTCAAGAAAATTGTCGACGACTTCTGTGAGGAGCAAGTAGTAGAAGACATAACTTCGGTGGAAACCGTCAAGGAGAAATTTTACACAGACCTCACTGAGCAATTTCTATGCTCCTTACCGACCTTGCTATTTAAATTTCTGATCGAGAAGGGAGTAGGTCATATTGTCGAACCTTGTCCATCACTTCATGGACCGCCATCAAACTCTAACTAGGCGGAAAAGCAAAACAGGTGGGAAAAATTCATTGCAGAAAGGGAGTGGGAATACTTCCTAAGCAAGTAGACCGAACTATCTGGGCTTTCTAAAAGTGTCGGGTAGGCCATGGGGGGGTAGCTGGTCATATGTCGAGATAAAGTGGAGTGGATTCTAGTCGACTAGAAGCAGATACCATTCACCAGTAATGAGAAGTCGACCAAAAGGGAAATCAAGAAAATAATATCACACAATGGTATGTTGGACATTCAGAAAATAGAGAGGGAAGAGAGACAACAAAGGAGGGAAGCAAGAAGAGAAAGAGCCTTAGCACTGCACAAAGGAAAGAGTCTTAGGGTGACCGACCAGGAAAGGAATCCGCCAGATTCAGGTCATGACCGACAAGAAGAAGGCGTGGAAGAAGAGGCGTCCCGTACAGAGGAAGAATTATGGATAGAACAGCCGTAAGCTCTCCAATTAAGAGCTCCCCATGAAGGAACAACTCTCTCTTCGTTGAATCCGCGTACCTGAATACAAACTATTGTCGAAGAGGACCTCCGACTAGGAGCTGGTGACTTTGGTATATGGATTCAACTAGACGACGAGACATATACTGGAAGACACCTCATTATCCGTCGACCAGAAGAAGGAAATTGGGTTACCTTTCAAGCGGTACCCTCCAACCGAAGTATCCACTTACTCTTACCGACACGTGAAGGAGCACCCCCCCTGCAAAATTCAGCTTTGGAAGACACAAAACATTCAGAACTATGGACAAATAGTAGCAATGGGATATCGACAAGAGAAATCAACACTAACCAACCACTGGTTGAAGAAGAATCGAAAATCGATGGGAACAAAAGTTCCATCGACCATAGTTCCGCAGAGACGAATAAGCCAATAACCCCACCTCCACCACCACCACCTCCTGAAAGCAGCGACAGTGATTTCAACATGGGGTCACGGGTCACGGGATGAGGACCCCAGACGACACTGGTTCGTTTGTGAGTCGACTTGGGAGGCCAACCAAGATTCAGATGAAGATAGACAGATGGCACAGTTCGCCGGTGCCTTGAGGAAAAGGGCATTAACTTGGTATATGACCTTTTCTGAAAGACAACCTAGAGAAACCAAAGCTGAGATCAAAGCACAATATCTATCATTTTTCAAAACTCTAGATGCAAAACACCTGGCAGGAAAAAAACTAAAAACAACATCACAGAAGCCAGGAGAAACTATCCGCGACTATGATAAGCGATGGAAATACCTTCTGAGCCAACTGGACTATGTTATAGATGAACAATTAGTAATCTAGTGGTTTCTTGCATGTTTATCTCAGAAAGTTTGCCGACACATAAGTCTGGAAACATTCAAGTCTTACGAAGATGCGCTTACAAAAGCTCTCCAAGTGGAAATGGATGAGGACATACCAGCATACTCCACTGATCACAGATTAGAAGAACAACTTGAGAGTGTACAAAAGTCTTTAAAGGAGTTAAACCTCAAAAATCAGGATATTTAGTGCACAAAGTGCTCGACGACCGGACATTCCAAAGAAAACTGTCGACACGACGTTCGATTCGTGCAGATAAAAAAATTTTGCGACATTTGCCAGGAGCATGGGGACCACTCGACAAAAGATTGCCCATTCAACATGAAGAACGGCAAGGCATCCTGGTGTGCAATTTGTGAAACTAAAAATCATAACACAGCCAACTGCCATTTGAACCTAAAGAACTGATAGAATTATCATGCAGTCTACCAAACCAATGCAGTTGCACAAACTAATGATCAAAACAACTTACCAAATGATCAGAACAATCAGAGATATGAAGGTCGAAGATACGAGCGCCGGTACGACAATCGGCGTGGAGGCTACGGAGGACGAGGTCAATTCCCTGGGAATCGAGACAACTGACCACGTCGACCCATCCAATGCTTTACAGGTTATAAGGAGGGACATCGATATGCAGACTGTCCATATAAAGACAGAACTGACCTCAAATTTTGTACTCATTGTGGAGTAGGGGATCACTCACTAGAGGATTGCCCTACCATGTTGAAAAAAATAAATACAAAGAAAAATGTTAATGTCTTGTCGTGTGTGCAAAAAAATGATGTAATAAACACAACAAATTTGCATATCGTAACTCGACAAGGAACAAAAACAGGAAGTGATAACCCAAGAATCAGCAAAATAAAAGAGAAAAATTTATACCCTGATCCACTTAAAGAAAAACAAACATACAAAGAAGAAACCAATGTATTCAAAGAATTTGCACGATAGGAACAAGCTAACGACAATTGACATAACACAATAAACGAATTAATACAACTCGTACAAAAAGACAACTCAGTATCTCAGTTCATCGATTTTCTATATGAAATAAAACATAACAACTCCGAAAAACAAACAAAAAATATCTTCAGCTTAAATAAAAAAGATAAAGGTGATGCCGACCCACTTGTCGACCTGGAAATCGAAGGATACCATGTCCGCCAAGTAGTGCTCAACTTTGGATCACAAGTAAACATCATGACTCGTGACACTTGGGAACAAATGGGCAGACCTCGACTATATGAGTCAGGAATATATCTGAAACTAGCCGACCAGGGCCTAATTGAACCTATTGGAGTCTGGAAAAACATTGACACAACTATAAAAGGAATCTCGACCAAAGTCGACTTCAAAATCATTGACCCTAAGGAAGGATCCAGTTCCTTCCCAGCGTTAGTAGGTCGACCTTGGGGTAGAAAGATGAAAGCATCGATATCCCTGGACAAAGAGAGAATCAAATTAAAAGGAAATGGACAAAAGGTCATTATACCTATTCATCCATCCCAAGGAGAACCTTGGACTGAACCTATCGATGAAGAAGTCGACATCCGACAACTCTACCAGATTCAAAACAATGCAGATTATACAGAACCTAATATCTACGGAGAACTTCATTTAAGCAACCAAGACTCAATTGGTTATAATTCAGACGCAGAATTATATGATTGGGAGATCGAGAACTACGAAACACACGCAAGAGGGTGTTGAACTATTCAAAAAGTGCAGAAAATTCCCACCCAACAGTGCTTCATAGTGTCCATTGTCCCAAAAATCTTTGAAAAGAAAATTAGGGAATACCCTACCTTACAACCTACCAATGTAAATACTACACAAATACCAAGATACAGGGAAAGAGAATCACCAGTCATGCATGTAGAACAAGTTTCCAAAAATATTGGTGAACATGGCCGACTTCAAAGCCTAGTAGAAACTTTTATAGGGCAAGCTGCTCGATGGTGGGATACCCATCAGACAAGACTGCAGACCTGGACAACAGCTTCAACTTACTTTGTTGAAAGGTTTGGAGGAAAGAAGTTAACCAAATAGGCTCAGATACCTATATTCACTCAAGGACAGAACCCAGAAGACCATATTAAGACATGTGAAAAAGAATGGAGAAAACTTGGATACAAGGATGAACGAGCATGGCCACACTTGTTCCCATCAACCCTCGCCGACTTACCAAATAAATGGTATAAAATGGAAGAATCTAGAGGTGAAACATTCCTATGGCATGAACTCAGAGAAAATTTCATTAAAGATTTCAACTTTATACCACAAAATGAAAACTTGGTCGAAACAGCAAAACATATTAAAGAATTTATCTAGCCGACCGAAAACAAACCCTTAAAAGATAACCGACAGACAATGAAATGCAACAATATACAAACAAGGACAAAACCACAGTCAACAAGACTACAACTAGAAAATGAAAATACATAAGGGAAAAGCTTTAGATGGAAATCAAACCATGTCGAAACATCCAAACCTATTTGTATAGTCCCTAAAGTGGAAACAACCGACAAACACGATATCAATAGAATGACTGCAGCCGACTTCCCTGCTACATTCTCACAGTTTAAGGAAGGAAGTCGACCAATCAATGAAGCCAAAGCACCAGAATGACTAGATGCTAAAATCAAAACTAGGGAATTCGACATCTCAAATGATGATCGACCAAAAAATCAAATAATACCGTACATGCAGAAAACTGTGACAGGAAATTACCATTTCGACAACCAACATCATGCCCATCGACATAACACCATCGACCATTTGCATCGACTGACCATTTTCATAACCGACATCAACCAACGAACTCGATAGTCCCATCTTGCAGTCATGACATCGAGCGCTGAAAGTAATACGCCATTAACGCACACTCAAGTGTTCCAGCTGGAACATCACGTCCGCCATTAATACACTCATCGATGAAAACATCCACAACATCGCCTATAAATACTGGACCGCCGAAGGATCATTCACCGCAATCCATACAGAGAGAGCATAAAAGAATCCAGTCGACTGAAAGCCGAGAATACCTTAGTGAAATAGACCACCAAACCGACAAGATGGCACCCAAATAGACTAGAGCGTCAACCAAAGCCAAGGAACTATAGACTATAGACACACCTTTAGTCCACAGGCTAAAGAACATTAAGAATGCCAAGGTGCAGGAAGGCTCATGGCAAAAACTATGGACCGAGATGCAAGAATGGGCTTATGTCAACAAGAAGCCCACTCAAGCTACGGAGAAAATCAAATACAATACCATATTCAACTATGTCAATGCACCGCTCATGGCCAGCTTCGGTGGCACCAAGGAAACAACCGTAAAATTCATCATAAGCCGGTACCACAACGGTCGGTTCTACTTCGACCAACCGGTCGACATATCTGGAGAAGTCATCTCCAAGATGACAGGTCTATCAAACATAGGAGACCCAGTACTAGTAGGTATTAAAGAAGGACTGGTCGAAGAACTAACTGGGTCGACTTCGGGCAAAAACTCGAAGGGGTTGATGATTAGTCAAATCAAAACCCGAAAGCCACAAATTGTCACCAAAATAATAGCCATAATACTCACCCTGGTAGGTCGAGGTAGCGACCTCAAATTAGACATGCTAGAAGCTGTCGACACCATTGCGACAGATGGAAAGATATACAGATGGGATGAATTTGTCGTCGACATGGTCAAGACCATCTGTGAAAGATGCCAAGAGACGGGAGGAATCATCAGGTTCCCCTCCCTCATTTTATGGATAGTCATGTACCATATCTACCTAGAAGGAAACCGAATTTTTCAGAAACCGACAAGGTTCCACATGTGGAGATTCAAACCATTCTCCCAGAGAGGAACTTTGCAGGAACTTGAAGACGAAAAAGTGTTGTTGGAGAATTGGCTCCAACGGCTCAAAGTCTGCACGACTAGATGGAGGGTGCCTCAAAACATCCGAAGAAGTCTATCGACAAAATCCCACATCTAGCTAGAACTCAACCATACTTCGGTGTGGTACATGCAAGGTAACGACTCAAATGCAAAAGCCCTCGACTACTATCCATCGGTCGACTAGATCTTTCGGGAGCTGTCTCGACAAGCTAAAACAAAAATACCAGTACCAGCGACAGCAAAGAAGATCAACTTCTCGATCGAGGAGCTGCTAACCGACGAAGAGAAAGAGGAAGACTATGATCTGAACCTCTACATCAGCACCTTTGTGTCGGAGGATACACCAGTCGAACACAGTGGCCGAATTCAAATCATCATCAAACCTCCGACAGCACAGAGGGCAGAACCACAGCTAGAAGAAACACAGCCAGAGCAGCAGGTAATCACTCCGGCTACAGAAAGTCTCATCCCGACCCAGGAGCCAAGGAGAGAGACAAAACCAGAAAACCTAGAGTATGCTATCACAAAAGACATTATTAAAAAATTGTCGAAAGAGATAGCAACTGCAAGGAAGAAGTTAAAGACACAACAACAACAACAAGGAAAAAGTAAGCACAAGCTTATCATTGCCGAATCATCAGATGACGAGGAGGAACTGGCAGCTACGGCCCTCGACATAATAGAAGATGCTGCAACAAATAAGGTGCAGGTAGAAACCCAGTTCCAAAGATTTGTCGAGGTAGGAGCACTACCAGGTCGACCAAAGAAAGCCAAGACCACCCACACGATGAATCCTGAAAACGTTGTATATCTTGTGTTTACGCCTCCACCTCCATCCCCGTCAAAAGTAACAAAGGAGCAAGTACCAGAACAACATTCAATAAGCCCACTCGACTTGTGCAAAAGTGCTATGTCGGAAGCTGTGAAGGCAAAGTTCGATAAAGACAGAGATTTGCAGGCATTCATTGAGAAACTGCCTGAGATATTTACGTCGGCACAGAAGATATCCACAAAATCACCTCTCTTCGAGGTCGGTGGATACCAACTAGGACATGAATTCTAGTCCCGAACCTTTGCAACTATAACTTCAACTTTCGAGAGAAATCCCGACAAGAAAGATGAAGTGACCGCATGTCGGACCGTGACTATCACTCCGACTGTACCCCAAACCAACCTACCAGTCGCTGCACAGACTGAAGGAGAAGAAAATGAGGAGGACATAAATCACCAAATTAACCAAATGTTCTCTGACTTAGACTCACCTCCCTAGCCCGACAACCCACCACTCACCCACACTTACCCCAATCCAATCATCCCCGACCATTCACCAACTCCATCACCACCACCACCACCACCCCCCGACTCAAAACAAGCCCCACCACAACCATCAGCACCAACTGCATTCACTTCTGCAGCCCCTGCATCTAACCAACCAGAGGCAACAGTCATTCCACCTCCCCAACCAGAGAAACCATTAACCACTATCCCACAAACCAAAGATCCCAACTCGACTTTTGCAGGTACACAGGTGCCGACACACACAGAGAAGGAAAAGCATAAGAAGAGGAAGGAGAAACAGAAGAAGGAGCATCATGGACAACCACCAAAGGTCCATATCAAATTGAAAGATGCAACCTCACTGATCGACGCAGAGCTAGGACAACTCCTGAAAACTCTAGCATTCGAAGCAAAGACGAGGAGCGAGCAGAGATGTAAGGAACTCGATGACAAGGTCACATAACAGGTCGAGTTCCTCAACAAATGTAGAAACCTGGCCCATTCAGTAATGTCAGGCCCCGTAGAGGTCGACACCGATAAATCGCTTGAAAGGGCGTATCAACTATTTGAAAGCATGGTGTCGGCACTCAAAGCATAGATTCAGGAAACAAAGGAGGAACAAAAAGAAGAAACTGCCCGACTCCTAATGGCACAACACACCACCTTTTTTGAAGCTTATAAAGTGTTGCAAGATCACATGGAGGAGTCTGTCATCACTGAAGAAATACTAAGAGATTGGCCTGCTTACTACGGGAAAGTCTATCAGCAAACTCGGCAAACCCGACAAGGGATCCAGGCATTGGAAAACAGGAAAACCACTTATGAAGCACTCAAAACCACAATAGAAGAACAAATAGTGCTTGAAATAGCCAAGCTGCAGAAACTTGAGAGGGAAGCACATCAGTGGGTGCAACAAGCTATCCCCAACTTGGAAAAAGTCGACATCATCTGCCCGCAGATGAAACGACTTATCGAGACTGCAGGGAGAAGGACCAGTTTATGGGTCTCGACATGGAGAGAATAACTGAAGTCTCCATTTCAGAAAAGTTGTCGATCCTATCAAGCTTGACTACACTCACCATCGACATCCAGAAGATATTGCAAAGTTGGACAGATTTCCAACATCACCTAGCAGTAACAGCCCCAGCTATTGTCAAAGTCTGTGTACAGAAAAGACCGGCCATCAGAATTCACAGCCCATGAAGACCAAACACATCATAATCACTACTAGGGCAGACAGGAAGAATTT
Organism: Pseudotsuga menziesii; assembly: GCA_001517045.1. Classification (NCBI taxonomy): domain Eukaryota; kingdom Viridiplantae; phylum Streptophyta; class Pinopsida; order Pinales; family Pinaceae; genus Pseudotsuga; species Pseudotsuga menziesii. The sequence goes on from LPNX010112955.1 coordinate 401,520, forward strand.
TTGTACCTCCCTGTTTCTTCGGGACGAAGAAACGTTTTGTTCGTGGGGGAGATGTTGGAAGAGCAAGTCGATAAGTCGACTTGAACGATAGCCGACTAAGTCGATCAGCCGACTTAGTCGATCAACAGACTAAGTCGGTCGACCGACTAAACTAGAGATTAGGTCGGCCACCTAAGGTCGTGTCGGTTCACCGAATCGACAGGTAGTTATTTTGTAACTGTTTTGTAATCATATATATTAGGCTGTTGAGCGAGATGAGAACTCGGTTCAGTTCTCTGTGTTGTATGGACCCATTCATGTAATATAATCTGTTAATTCACCTACTTGTTCTTATCTCTTGTCTCTGTTATATATGTATGTTTTAGTATGTATTATTGGTAACCTTATGTGATCTGTGAGATTACAACAATAATGAAGGATATTATTTGCCCCCATTAAATTTTTATGTTATGCATGTCTCTGTGATGTTTACTTCTTGTTTATGGTCTTTTTTTTTATGGATGAATGGTGAATATTTTTAAGTGTTGTTGCAGTATGATGACTACTATTGTAATGTTCATTGTTGTAAAGCCTCGTCCAAATGAACTAATCCCCATTTTTCATTGATCTTGGTTGTTCTTTAGGTGAGACCTTCCCCTTAATGGGGGTAAAAATGCTAGCACACTAGACTTCATCGCCGCCTCTTTGTTGGCCAACACTAGAACCCTGGTCTCCATTTTGTGTCAACAAGGTGGATGGGTGGATGACTAATGATTTTGGGAGCTTTGGAGGTGGTAGTTTTGGGCACCGCTTTCTTGTCTATCCATAATGAAAAGTGAGCGATTCGGCTCATTACCTTTGTCGCAGGCAGTGAGGCTATAGGAACCTTGCAGAGGTTGCAGATCGACAGATTACGCCTAACATACGAAACACCTATGCTTATGCAATTACTTAACTTGTCAAATTATTCAATTATCATGTTAATTGTTCAACACTTATTCAAATTTACACTTGGCCAAAATAACACAAGAAACATAAGATATATGCAAAGGTGACACCCCAATATGGGCGTTCCTAACTCCTTGATTGTACTTATATAACATGGTACAAGTTACAAAGAGTATAATAGAGTTGGGTGCATCCAAACTAACTGCCAACCCGAGAGATCACCCAATAAGCAACATTCATAAGAAACGCCAAGAATTCATGCTTGTCTCAACAAGCTTGCTGAACTTCTCCTTGGTCTCCCATTGGAGCTCCAGAAGGTCCGCCTTCTACAGCTCTTGTCACTTTGTGTTTAAGTCACCCTACGATTCCAAAATTAGTTGAGGGCAACCTTCCTCCTGGAGCCCATGCCTTACACAAGTTCTTCCTCTGCCCTCGTTTGGAATTGTCACTTGAATGACCTTCAACTTCTTGATGCCTTTGGTTTAACTCCCATTGGTCAATATATAAGTGTGCTCATCACATGGGTGCGACCTAAGCATGGTCGCACTCCTTTGAGCCAACCTTTATCCTCCCAATATTCTAATTTATTCACATGTATGTTACCTTCGTCTATTCGCAAACCTTGGGATGTGTCCACTAGTTGATGCACTTGCTTGCCCATGGGTCCACTTTCCCATTGTCTCGTTTCTTCTTATCACCTAATCGGTCCATGTTTGGTGCACCCTCAAGCTTCCAAAATGTGTTTTCCATGCCTGAGGTGTCTTAGGAAAGTCCCATGTCTACTTTCTCATGTGAGGTAAGTGTGCCAAGGTGACTCCGCACTAAGGCCGTTACATTCTCCCTCACTCCGTTGTCATCCTCTGTAATGTCTCTAATGTGCATCTTGCTCCTATAAACCTTTATTTGTAACTATCACTGCCATGGTCACCATCGCATCTCATCTCTACTAATCGATAATAATCCTGCACTCCCCCATCTCTCTACAACTTGCTTCATCAAGTCGGAGTCCTGTGTTCACACACCTTTGTGCCACTCACCTAAGAGGCTATGCACCATGGTTGATCCTCTGGAATAGTTGCTACCATAAGTGAGTCTTAATAATATTCCTCTTCCGACAAATGCACCTACGCAACCTACTACTATAATGGTACTTAATTTTGTCAAGTCTCCATTTGTTGGCCTTCTTATGAGAACGAAATTCCTCAAGCCAAAACTATCATTTTCCCTTCTGCATTTTTGTCTACTACACACCCATTTGTTGAATCTGGGAAAAGTCTTCACCTTTTCCACACTAATCCTGAACTTCCTTCTGCAACTCAACATACACATGCCTTCCGCATAACTTGGTTGGATTTTGTCTAACAGGTGCCTACGGCCTCATTGCTTGTGCCAGAGGCACTGAACCAATTTGCTCACTTTTCATCATGGGTAGAAAGGAAAGTGGTGCCCAAGGCCACCACCTCCAAAGCTCCCAAAACCATTAGTCATCCACCCATACAGCTCATGCTTGCAACACAAGTAATTCAACGCAATCTCAACACCCAAAGAGTTGCAACCCAACTCTTGCAATTGGGTTGCAGTTATCTTGGACTCATGAACCCTGAAAGATAACTCACATATTCTATCGCATGGTCCATCATCCCTAACCATTCCGACATGTTGTCTCCTATTTTGTCATCAGATTGCTCCTTTACTCATTTGTTTGCTACTTTGCTCGCCCCTTTGAAAGGCAACCAAGTCTTTCCCACATACCCCTCATGGTTCCATGATCTCTCTAAGATAAGATTCTCATCTTACCAAATGTCACACTCTTGAATGGTTCCTAACACAGACTCAACTTCCTTGGTCTCCCCCTCATCCAACTTGCCATGTAATTGAGACTTATCCTCTTAGTAAGATAGGACTTCTTCCATCTATCATGATCTGCAACCTATTTCCTTCAATCTCTTGTACATTAACTGGGACTCCAAGATCCTGATAGCATCTATGCAAAAGGACACAATATCTACCTCAATGTGTGTCGAAAAATACTCGCTTTTACCATCACACTAATATGCCATCGCACCAGCCTAAGGCACCTCTATCATCTCAACATCCTTCGCATTGCCACAAAGTCTGCTACCCATTGTTTGCATTGTTGGTCAAATTCCTCCTCACATTGGCCATCGTTAAGACTCTTCTCATCTATCCCAAGAGAACCCACCTCTCAGGTTGCTTCATCTAGACTGTCATCACTTGTTCTGCATGCTGACTCGTTAGAAGTGATTTCCTCCTTGACCTCTGCTACCATAGTTGGTGCAAGCTCTTCCATGTATCCAACTTGCTACAAATGGTCTACTAGAATGCACAACAACTTGATCTTCACCACAATCAAGCCTGCCTATAGTGCCAACATTGTCAACCTCTGTACCAAGCGATTAATTGTCTTTGTTGCCTTTGGGTTCTCTCTTGTTGATTATGTTAGTGTTTTTAATCTAATTTAATTGATTAGGGTCTTTGTCTGAAAGAACAACAAGTACAATAAGATGCATAAGATAAATCAAATACACAAGACACAAATATTTTCACCAGGGAAACCATAAAGGATAAAACCCCTCAAACTTCCTTAGAATAATTCAGTCACAAAGACTGTGTCATAAGATGAACAAACCCAATAATAAGAAGTCTTCTGCAGCTATCTATCTCTCCTCCTTGTATTTCTCTCTCTACTCATGCGAACTTGAGTGAGTGCAAGTGTGTATAAATGAGGGAGGGTGCATCTCTATATATACCTTTCAAGTGACTGACCTAATACATGACTGGGGCCGACGTCTTACCCTAACATGGCGACTTCTCCTAGTGAGACTCCAAAAATACTTTAAATGGTGTTACACTGGGGATTATTACCCTGACTTACAATGGAGGTTGTACCTCAAGGTCCATACACAATAATGACATCCCAATACAATAATAATATACATAAGAATATCTTCTGAAGTTACAAATACATCAACACTCCCTCTTAACTAGGAAGGTACTCTCTCTCTCTCTCTCTCTCCCTCGTATCCAAATCATCTCTTTTGTCCTGCACACAACCAAACAAAACACACAGAGCTCTTAGAACTCACATCAGATGCATACCACCTATGTTCTATCAACATAGGAACATGGCAGGATGTCACCAAGATAATCTTGCATCTACCACTATGTGAGAACCTCCTAGGAGCACACCAAGTGCATTATGTCTCTCTAAAGTCAACACATGTTCTACCTACAAAGGAGAACTTCCCAGGTGCACACCAAGTGCCTTGTGACCTCATTGTCTCCATCATGGGAACACACACATACAAGGATTGATTACATCTGAACAACCTGCGTCCAAGATCATTTTACGTTCAAACAACATTCGGGACTTATTATGTCCGAACACTAATACATGTGCATATTTTTTCCACAACAAATCATTGTTATTGCAACACTTTTGTGTCGCTATAGTGACGAACATGACCCAATACTTTTGTGCAAACATTTTCATCGTTGTAGCCACACTTCGAACCATTCATCGCTATGGCGACAGGAAAGAGATGTCACTGGGCGTGTGTGGACGATGCTTGCAAATCAACTTACGTCGCTATAGAGACGACCTTTTTGTCACTGTATCGACAAAGATCCATCGCTATAGCGACAAAAAATACTTCCTTGAGCAACAAATCTTCATGCACATACCGACGAAGATGTTATATAATCAACAACAAATCCATCTCTATAACGATGAAACACTATGCACATATCGACGAAGATGCTATACAAGCGAGGGTTGTTCGTCTCTATAACGACATATTATCATTGAATTACCAAGTCCTTTCCATCGCTATAGTGACACTTTCTGAGTATTTAAAAAAAAATACCCCACCATAAGCAACATCTAATCTAAAAATTGGAATTTTGAAGAATTCTACCAAGAGTGAACATGAGCTGATATAACCAATGTCATGCGCAATAGACTTCGTGACATATTAGCTATATAAGTAACCATGACAAAAACATATAACATAACATGTAAGCAATAAATACCCAACAAAAACATATAACATAACATGTAACTGATATCAAGACAAAGAGACAGATATAAGAGCTAGCTAAAAGTGAAATGTTCATGAACATAAAGTTATTTAACATTGATACACATGACAAGTTTAGGGGTACACTTCTCAGATTATAAGGGTGTGGGTTTTCCAAAGGGATGTTTTTGTATATCTCTTTTTAGACAAAGCAAGAGGATGGACTAGGGGTTTTGGTCTTCATTCCTTCTTGCAATGGTTTGATGGAAGTGTATTTTTAGATGAAATGGCAGTCCAAGCCACTGGTAAGCATGTGAGGAGGAAGTGACCACTGTCACCTTAGTTAACTTCTCCCAGTTGCTTTGGAAGCCTAAGCCTGCTAGGGAAGAGCCCTAATTCAACTCTGGAAAGACACTAATTACCAAAGAATACCTCTTTTGAGGTTGATAATGATCAGTGCCTTATTAGAGTAAAATAAAACAATGAAAATGAAAACTATTGAATGCATAAGGGTAATTATCAAGTATGTTGTAACAATATGTTCATCAATGACAATCAAGTAATTAGCCACTTAAAACAAATATGTAAATAACAATCTTTAGTATATGAGTAACAACCACGATAATGCAATTACCACATTACACACAACAGTATGTGTTCAGTCATCTACCCACGACAATATTCATACCAGCACTATGTAGTCAGTAGTTGCAAGGTCTACAATATGTTAGCTAACTAGCAATGAAGTCTAAAATAAATGTGTAATTATGTAACTAACCACAAGCTTTGTGTCTAATTAAGTGAAGCAATATGCAAATATTTACGACTAGTTAACACCTTATAAATATAACTCCGATTACTATATGAATGCTAATGATAATGAACAGTAGCATAGATTAACAATCTAGCCAATTAGTACAACACAATAATGAACAGTAGCATAATGTATCAATGCAAGCATTAACGTAATCAATATCATTCGCTAACATAATATAATCATCATAATTATTCTAGCATGCAACCATAGGTTTCATACTTAATTAAGATAGAATATGAACAACAATATGCATTAGTATAGTTTGTACCGGCAATAATATCAGTACAACAATGTTATGTATTTAGTCACTTAGTCACATTCATGTTATAGCAGCATAAAATATTAACAATATCCTTTCTTTAAAACAAATATGATTTCTTATTGAAACACAAATGAATACTAACTTTCATATTCATGTGCAGATTATGGAAGCATACTGAGTACAATAACAACTAAGTGTTAAGCACACAAGCTACTAACTGTTTGTTGTTTGATGTATGTAGATGTTAAAGGATAGGGAAAGGGAGGGCTACCACTGTAAAGGACAACCCTAAAATATGGTTTTTAGGATTCCAAAGAGGAGTAGCATTTAAGGTGCTTCTACATGTTTTTCAAATATGTTTTCATTCCCATGTCTCATAAATTTCATGGAATATTGTTATCATAAAAACAACAACAAAAGCTAGCTAGACAAAACCAAGATAAGTGTCGACCAATCATAGGTATAATCCCCCAATTTCCATGCCAAAAGGATCCTTATCCTTTGGATCTGCCCCCCCACTCACTGATCACAAGCTCGTCAATCGGGGTGGGTGTAAGTTCACATCCCTCATTGTCCTACTTTGACTACATTATGGAAATGGATGACTTGAGTCAAGGGAATGTGTCATTGTTAATGGTGGCCAATGATGGTGTTCATGATTGTGATGTTCTCTACATTGTTGATCCAAATGGATAGCATTATTGCATGATCCATTGTCAAACCCCATGGAAATGACTTGAACTAAGGCAACTTTGAGCATCTGAAGGGACTTGACATAGTGTAAGGATCTATCCTCCGAAGATGTCCTTACTTAAGCTCCCCATTTCTTGCCTTTGTATCCACTTGTCTAGGTTTGTGAATATTGATTCCCCATAAATATAGGGAAATATGGATCAATGCTTAGATTTTTTTTTTAAACAAATCAGTTAGTATTTTCCAAATAAAATACAAAAATTATTTTCTAACAAGTTGTCATGTTGCATGAAACTTGATGGCCCATGGGAGATTATTGCAATGAATAATAGACTTCTAAGGAATAATTGTGGGAAGAAACTAACAACATAAGACTAAGGCCCATTCTATGTTTCTGGGTCTCTTCCTTGTGAACAAAGAGGCTATTAGATTGAGTCACTCCCAAATAGTAGAGTGATGGTCAAGAGTTAAGTTTTCCAAAATCGAAGATCAAGCAAAAAACTCTTTCTTCAATTCAATGTAAAACATCCATGCAATTGAGAGTTGATACTACTAGGTAGTTTTCTTAGAGGTGAATCTCCATATGTTATCTAGTGGCACTCAACCAACAATTCCTATAAATAGGCCAATACCTTTGGTATCCTTTGAAGCAAGTCCACTTCCAATCCTGCAATCACAGCTTGGAATCAATCAATGTTTTCCTCGATTTCCTAACTAGGCATGGCACAATCTCCCAACACATCATTTTTTGGGACAAAGTTAAATCATCCACCATGGCATCTTGTGATGCTGATTTGTGTTCCCCCCCTCAATATTGGAACTCTCTACATCAATTAGTGGTAAAGAAAGTGCGACAAATAGGTCAATTTTTTTGTTCTTCCAGCACAACATATTGTTCTCATTCCAAATTATGATAAAGCAATTAGCTTTGGAGCTTATCACCTCATTTCACTGTGCATTGTATATACAAATATCATATCCAAAGTCTTGGAAATGAGGCTCAAAAGTTTCTTGTCCAATGTCATCTCAACCAAGTAGTTTGTTTTTCTCTAAGGAATATTCATACATAAAACATTTGGAATCGTGCAAGAGGTACTACACTCCATTAAGAGAAAGAAGCAATCATCCATTGTAATGAAGAACAACATCTCTAAAGATTACGATCGCACTTGTTGGATTTGATTTAAGGTTACTTTTAACCAACATTGGTTTCCATATGTTCCAATCTTTCTCCTTCATTGTGTTAATCAATTGGTCAACCTCCTCCTTCATCAGTTCTTGTATGGGCTCTATCAAAGTTTCCCACTTGCCCCTTATCTCTTCCAATTGGTCACAAAAGGCCTTAGTCAGTCCACTACTGCATAAAAAAGAGATGGGAACATTATCAACATTCAAGAGGGAGGCTTAGAATATGTTTCACATATTTTTTTCAAGGACGACGTCTTACTATTTTCTCATGGTTTTAAGTAAGAAAAAGCATTTAGTGATATCCTAATCCTTAATTATAGTGTGTTTGGGATGAAAAGTAATCTACATAAATCCTTTATGATTTTCATCGGATTGTGCAAGGATTTGACCGTGAGACTTCAAATATTGTTCTCCTTTCAAAGTGAAGATCTAGGCTCAGGATTGAAGTACCTTTCCTTGTTTCTAAATACATTGGGTTGCAGTACTCAAGATTGGAACTGGATTCTTAGTACAATTGAATGTCGCATTCATTTCTAGTGCCTCTGGTGGATATATTGGGGAGTTCATTTAACACTAGTCATAGTTATTCTTGAGGAAATTCCCAATTATTAGATCCTTTTAGTACACTAACCAAAATGAGTGTTTAAAATATTTGTTGATTATGTTGTGAATTTTTATGGAGAGGCAATCAAGACAAAATAATCTTTCATTTAGCCTGGTGGTAGTTACTAACAGACCTAAGGAAGCTATTGGATGGGGATTAAAAGATCTAACTATATTCAACAAAGCATTAGTGTCCAAGAGCATTTGGAATCTCATCTCAAAAAACAACATGTGGCAAAGGGTGCTAATACAAAAATATATCGCCTCACAACCAATCATATACTAGATTTTAATGCCTATTAAAATGACCAAGAAGAAATAAATCGTGAAACCATAAGAGTTGCAAAGAAAACAATTAACATGGTAGAGAGGAAAAAGAGAGCCAAAGTGAAAATGTATCAGTACAGTACAATAAAATTATGTAATTTATGTGGAAAATAAAAAAAAAACATACCTCAATATGCTTCATGTCTAGCATGTCCTGAAAACAATGACCTACAATAACAATAATAACAGTAGCAATATATATTAGATCTCAACCAATTATAAACTCAACATCAGATATTAGGGTATCCTCCCTTATCCTCATAAAAAATGTTCTCAAACGGACTTAAAATTTTAGCATTAAGTTACTTGCATGAGACTCAATACGACCAACATACCTGTGAAAGGATAGAACGTAGAACTAGAAAAGACCCTAAAATAGATCATCTAGCCCTCACAAATAAAAAACATTAGCAGCACAATAGTACAACCAACTCACAATAAAAAATGACAACGAAGTACTCCAAGAAAGTCATATAAGGTAGCGCTATGGTGAATGGCACCTAAGGGGGAATCTTAAGGTCAACGCAAGGGTGGATAGATATCCTAAGGCATCACGCTAGTCATCAACAAGCTGGAAATCAACAATTAAGGGTTGCATAGCTCGACGCTACCATGCAAGGGTTAATCACACGTCACCACGTGGCTAAACATCACATACAAGTAAACATGCAATTCAATTTAACATAACAAGGCAACATGACATCGTACTAGGTTGAAGCACATAAAGTCAACATGAGGGTGGATTACCCGACCTTCTCAACTGTATGTGGTCATACATCTCATGTGTCTCATGCAAAGAGTGGAAGCTCATAATCATCACCATTGGATAAGGAAGCTCAGGTGGTCATCTCATCTTCCTAAGGTTAATACAGCAAGGGGTGGACAACCCCTTGAGGATAACCATAGTCATTGAAAGATCTCACACATAGTAAAAAGTAAGCTATGCAACAAAGTGAACAAACATTTTGCATATAAAATTTTAAAAGCAAAATTATAGGTATATTAATTGTTTTAATTGGCGCAATACTATCAAAGAGAGAGTTGCAATAATAATTAAAGTACTGAAAAGAAAAACAATAATAACATTAGCAATATATATCAGATCTAAGTTGTTAATGAAAGAAAACACTGCTAAAATAACAATAACATGAATATATTAGCTCTAAATCAATTATAAATGATATGGTCATTTCATCTTCCTCAGGTTAACTCGGGAAGGGGTGGCCAACCCATTGAGGATAACCATTGTCCTTGAAAGATGTCATGCATATTCAGAAATATGAACTAATCAATAACATTCACATTATAAACCTCAATTCTAAAATATGACCATGCACCGACTAAATCAATAAACTTGTACCAAAACTCTAAATATTTCATGTACTTACTAAGTCAAATACAAATCTTAAATGTATAGAACTACATTTTTTTTACAAAAATTCCAAGACGGGGACATCATCTTCGTTGTGATGACCTGTTGTACCTGTTGTGCTCTCTATTTACGTTGATCGTGTTTAATTTATTAAACCATTGATCTACATGCAATGAGAGCAATTGAAAGGTAGAATTGTGCAATGGAATAGTAAGAACAATGTACAATGAACAAGACAACTTTGAGACAAATTTGGTAAGAATTGATTAGTAAATTACAACATTAATATTCATTAATCCCAATAGTATACAACAATGTTACAATAAGTAAAATTCAAATCATGTGGATAAGATTCGAATCTACCAACTAAATCCTGACTAACTGGCTAACTAGAAGTGTCTAAATCACTATTGGAGCTCACTAGTCTAACTCCACATGTCTAATTCAGTCTAGCAATCAGTTAAACCAGTTAAAATGATGAGGTACGTGAGAAAAGGTGCCTACTCCCATGAAGCAATGTAATTCTGACACTAACTGAACTGAATGACATCTAACTAAATGTAACTAGAGGTTAACTTAGAATAACTACTTACCTACCACAACCAACTTATGGAGGCTACTGGTGGCACTCAGAGTGGCTCCTAAAATGTAGGGATTGGTCTTAGAGGCACATTAACTGATGCATGAACATGCAGCAAGTGGTACTTAACCTCTATATGTGTTTCCCATACTCTAGTGGTTGGTACTGGTGGCACCAATGGCGCTGGTGGCACCAATGGCACTGGTGGACCCAATGGCACCGAAGGACCCATTGGCACTAGCGGACCCAATATCAAGTAAATGACTCCTAAGCTAGGCAAAATGATGTAATAGACTATATATGGACAAGGGAGGATTATAGAATCCTAACACCCCCCCTTAATCCTAACTTGGACAACTGTGGGCCTTAGAAACTAGGCCAAAATTCACCCATTACAATCTTCTTGAATTAAAAGATGCTTAATAAACTAAGGAAAATGGGGAAAACCTCATGGGAAACCACCCCCGCTAAAAAATAAGCTATACTTAGGAGAAAATATTCCATTGCAAAATTTGGTTGCAAATTTGCAGCACTATGCAGCAGCATGGTTCTTCTGTGCAACAACATCTTGAAGTTGTGCATGTGAACCTCTCAATGTTCTTCTAATCTAATGGTTGTTGTATGTGTTTCTTCTTTCTTGAGAAGGAATGGAATGATCACTTTTGTTCTTCTGTGGGCCAAATGGTGGATCATTCGCTATCATAAAGTAACACTTCCCTGGAAGTTTGTTGCACCACTCTGTAGAGAGCAAAGCTATGTGAGAGAGTGCAACATTCTCATTCTGATACTGGGACCTTATTCTCCTTATGTCTTATGGATTCCCAGCACCATCCCCAGCTGCTTCAATGAGATTTTGGGCCCATTTAGGCTTAGGCCACTGATTTGGGATGGGAGTTGGATCTAGATTCTCATGAGGTACAACCTCAATATCAAGATCATGTTGATCTTGTTCCTCTTCATCTGAATTTGAAACATGTGACAAAATATCATCATCAAAAGGAAATGGAAGAGTTTTTATAACTTCTTGTGCTTCGGATGGTGATAGATCAAGCAACTAATCTTCTTCAAACTGAACACTTCGCTCTATGAAGCATTTCCTATTTTCAAGTTCCATCAGCTTATATGCTTTTGCATCTTCAAAACATCTTAGCAGTTTGCATTCGCTACTCTTGGCTTGGAAGGAATTTCTCTTATCCATGGATATTATGGCCCAAGCTTTGGAACCAAAAACTCTCAAGTGAGAGACATTGGGAATATTCCCATGTAGTGCTTCGAATGGAGTGTCCCCAACCACTAATTTGTGAGGCACTCTATTCTGAATGTATGAAGCACAATTTATAGCTTCAACCCAAAGAGAAGGAGGAATATTCTTGGCTTAGAGAAGACATGTTTCCATCTCCTTCAATGATCTATTTTTCCTCTCAGCCACACCATTCTGCTGTGGTGTGTATGGAATTGTGTATTCCATTCGAATCCCATCTAATTCACAAAAATGCTTAAAATCTCTTTTAATGTATTCACCTCCATTATGTGATCTAATGGACTTGATATTTTCCCTGAAACTATTCCCAATCAAAGCTTTAAAAACTTTAAATTTTTTGAATACCTTTGATTTATGTTTCATAAAATATACCTAATAGAACTTGGAACAATCATCAATAAAAGTAAGGAAATACCTAGAACCATTGTTTGATGTTGTAGGCATAGGTATTGAAACATCATTGTGTATCAGATCAAGTATATAAGGAACTCTATTTGCCTTCCCAACTTCATACCTCTTCTCTGGATGCTTACCACCAAGCAACTAGGACATACTCCATCTGAAGTTTGGATGAGAGGAAACCTTTCAACCATTTTGTCATTGTGGAATTGTTGGACATATTTGAAATTGAGATGCCCAAATCTATCATGCCATAAATTTCTGGTGTTGTTGGCACGAGTCAATAAAGTTGTTGGATGTGAAACAGGTAGGAAATGGGAGAGCTCATATGCCCGTGAGGCATGATTAGAAATCCCTTTCGCTATGAGCTTTGCAATAGCTTTTTCTGTGATTTCAGTTGAGTCAGAGTTGAATGTAACTCTCTTGGGAGAGCCTATATGGGTCATCTGATAAACATACAACAGATTTGCTACAAGAGAGGGCACATAGAGAACATTCTTGAACTTACCATGTTGGATTTTAACTAAACCTCTCCCAACAACTGGGATTTGAGAGTCATCTTCCATGTGAATGCTAGGTTCTCCTGATAGAGTGAGAGTGGAGAAGGATTGCCTAGAGGCAACCATGTGGTTGTATGCTCCAGAATCAATCAAGTAAGCTTTCAACTGAGTAAGGCATGCCTTCAAGGCATGACATCTCTCATGATCTTCTGTTGATGGTCTAGCATCAGACTTATTTGCTCCTTATGGAAGGGAAATATTGTTTTGTTCAAGGAGTGCTGACAGTTGGTCAATTTTCTTCTTCATGCACTAGCTTTCAGGATGAAATCCTCTCATACAATATGGACATCTAGTCTTCTCGAATTTCTTCTTTTTCTTGGAACCTGAGGCTCCTTTGGAAGATCTTTGATTCTCTTTTGGCTTCAAATTAGTGGCTTTAGGCTCCTTCCCCTTGTGCTTCCCTTTGTATCGCGCATGGTTCTAGTCTGAAATCAAGAGAGCTTGATTCTTGGAAGTTTGAATCACTCCCATTTGAACCAATTTATCATGCTCCTGTATTAAGGACTCAACACAAGCATCTAGAGAAGGCATCTTCCAATTGGGGATGGAAGCTCTTTCAGAATGGAAGGTAGAGACAAAGATAGAGTACTCTAAGCCAAGCTTGCTCAGTACAGATAGAGTCAGTTTCTCATATTTCCTCTCTATTCCACATTGTTTACATTGCAATGCTAGTGACTTGAATTTTGTGAAAAATTGCTCGATAGTTTTGAAACTGCTGGGTTGTAATGCAATGAGCTCATTCTCCAATATGTTCCCTCGAAGCTCATCTTATTTTCCAAACAAGAATTCAAGCTTATCCCAAGCTTCCTTCAGAGTCTCCAGTCCCTCAAGGTGAAAGAGAAGATCTCGAGAGATATGAGTGCATAGAAAGCCAAAGGCTTCATCCAACCGATTCAAGAACTTATTTTTCTCAGTAGGGTGATGAGGTTTTGTCTCTCTGCCCATTGTCATCCTAAACAGGCCAAGCTTGTGCAATGAGATTTGCATATCTACCCTCCAATCAACATATTTGAAGGGTGTAAGGATTTGTGGTACAAGAGCTGAGGAATCCATAAATCTTTATGCTAATCAGTCAACTCTTCAACAAGTTATGTAGGTACCTGCAAGTATCACTACAAAAACCAAAATCAATTTGCAATCATGTCAGTTTCAAGCCTTCCACCTTGACATGCACACTTTCTCAGGGTTCGTCACACCTGTAGAGACTTATCTGCATGAATCCAAAGTTAGCAACGCAAAAATTGCAGGATTTATGTGGAAACCCAACTACTTCTGGTGTACAATGGAGATTAGACACACTTGCTGCTAGCCTGGAAAAGGATCTAATACCATGTTTAATTTATTGAACCATTGATCTATAGGGAATGAGAGCAATTGAAAGGTAGAATTGTGCAGTGGAATAGTAAGAACAATGTACAATGAACAAGACAAATTTGAGACAAATCTGATAAGAATTGATAAGTAAATCACAACATTAATCTTCATTAATCCCAGCAGTATACAACAACGTTACAATAAGGAGAATTTGAATCATGTGAATAAGATTCGAATCTACCAACTCACTCTTGATTGACTGGCTAACTAGAAGTGTCTAAATCACTATCGAATCTCACTAGTCTAACTCCAAATGTCTAATTCAATCTAACAATCAATTAAACCAGTTAAACTGAAGAGGTAGGTTAGAAAAGACTCCTACCCCATGCAGCCATGCAAGACCGATGCTAATTGATCTGAAAGATATCTAACTGAATGTAACTGGAGGTTAACTTAGCATAACTACTTACCTACCACAACCAACTGATGGAGGCTACTGGTGGCACTCAGAGTGGCTCCTAAAATGTAGGGATTGGTCTTAGAGGCGCATTAACTGATGCATGGACATGCATTAAGTGGAATTTAACCTCTATATGTGTTCCCCACAGTCTAGTGGTTGGTACTGGTGGCACCAATGGTGTTGATGTATATGTAACTTCGAAGTGTATTCTTATGTCTTGTAACCCGATGTTTATTCCAGGATGTTTCAATTATGTATTTGAGTCATGTTGTCATGCCCCGATGTTCCGATCAGGAGGATTAATAATGTAAACAAGTCTTGTCAAGTCATTGTGTAAGTCCCCACAGTTTCGGGGCACTTGAGTTATTATACACTAATTAAGGTGTAGGCTCGAGTAAGTAATTGTTGGTTGGGACGACATAATTAAGTGCACTTCAAGTGAACGGAAGAATATAAATAGAGAGTGAGAGTCTCTCTATTTATCACTTGTACATCACATCACTTACTCTCTCAAGTGTGGCGCACTAGTGAAGAAGGAAATATACTGGGACTAGAAGACTACTGCTGTCGGGAGTGCATCTTACTGTTTTGGGGTCTTACATCTTGTGGTGATTCTATCATTGAGGAAGTTGCGGGGTTTTCTCCATTTATGGTTTCCCCGATCAAAACTCTTTGTGTCTCTTGTCTTTTGTGATGTGCTTATGTTTTATTGTTGTGCTTGTTATTCTCTCAGTGAAAAGATCCTAACATAATGCTAGCATAAATGTTGAAAAACTAACATGGTATCAAAGCTAACCTGAGAAGAAGACACTGTGCAGCTGTGGGAACTAGGGCTTCCTAGTTTGTGGATCTTCCTCCACATATTTTCAGCAAAAGTAAGGTGGAATTACTCTCCTCCCTAGGGCGCATCTTTCTGTCGAAGCGAAATTTGATTCCGAGCATTTTCAGTCTTCGATGCAGAAATTAGGGCTTTCTACAGAAGAGGAATTTTTGAGTGAGACCTGCATAGGATTTTTCTCCTCATCAAAACCAAAGTTTAGAGACCTGGATCAAGAAATTTGGTTGGGTGAAACTCTGGGAAAGTCAAACCCTAGTTTGACCCTGAGCTAGGAAAAACCCTAAATACTAAAACTAATAAGTTTTGGTACATTCGCTATATTCCGAGTTTGGCGAAGTATCAGAAGCTGAAAATTTCAGGGATCGAAAATAAAATCCTGATGAACACTGTGTCCAAAAATCAGCCTTAGCTTCGCTATAGTCTGGGAGATATGATCCCTCCAAGTTAGGATTCCAGCCTCTTCCAGAAATTATCTATAAACAGGACACCTGTGGAGAATTGGAATATCTTGGGGTACAGAGGTCCAAATGGAATTCATAAAGATGTTCCAGAAATGGCACAGTCTGTACTTGCGGTGGTCTGAAGATCAGACTTAGAAAATGAACCAGTGACACGTGGCATGCCGTACAACTTCGCTATTCTGAACAGTCCTGTAACAGGTCACCTTGGGAAAAGGATCATAAATCCCAAATGGTAAAATAAATTCTGATGAAACCTATGGTTTTGGATCAGGGATAGGCGAGGTTACCTCAGTGCGAAATTTCAGACATAGAGGATCAGTAATTTCAGAGATATCACAGAAATAGTAACAGGCATTTCTGCAGAAGAAATTGGAAATCTAGGGCTTCCTGTTCCGGGAGCTTCCCTCCACTGTTTTCAGAAAAGGAGTACATTGGACATATCCATTTGAAGAGATTTATCTGTCTATCTAATTAGATCTGAAAGATTCCAAGTTTTGAAAATTAGGGTTTCTGTGACAAACCCTACATCAGCCAGCTCTGGAACCAGGACGGACACCTCAAATCGGTAAGATCTAATCCTTTGCTATTTTCATTTGAGGTTCTCATTTCAAAGTGATCTATCACATCAGCTTGATGATAAGTTTGGTGAAGTTGACAAATTCCAAGCCTAGAAGTACATGATCTCTCTGAAGAAAATGGATTGGACACCTACATGAGTATAGAGGTTCCAGTTTCAGAGGGAGACGAGGTTAGAAGCCTTTCACAAGAAGAACTTGGTCAAGGCCAAAGAAGACATCATGCTCATGCTACAGAGGATGATGAACCATCCAGAAAGAGATCCAGATATGAAAGTGAAGATTCTTCAAGTGAGGATGAATATGTTCTGATATCATCTCTCACAGGTAACATTACTCATGGAAGTGATGATTGGCTTATAGACAGTGGGGCTTCCAAACATATGACGGGATTTAAGGAATCCTTTGTAAGACTGTGAGAACATGAATCACCTCACAAGGTGAAACTAGGAGATGACTACCAATATCCAATAAAAGGTAGTGGAGAATCTTCATACAAGCTAGACTCTGGTAAGTCTCTAACAATGAAAGAAGTATTGTTTGTTTCAGGACTCAAGAAGAACCTTCTCTCCATTTTAGCATTGATGCAAAAGGAATGCGGGTTGCATTCATACATGGTCAAGCCATCATGTGGCCAAAAGGAAAGACTATCGATGATGCGGTAGTGATTGGAGAACAAGAAGGAGGCTTGTACAAATTAAAGGACCATCCAGAACAAGCCTTGATCCATGACACAGTAGAGCCAAATGAGCTTTGGCATAGAAGGATTGCACATGTGCATTACAGAGCACTACCTATTGCAAGCAAAGCTATTGAAGGTCTTCCAGAATTTCAAGCTATTTGAAGGGAAGAACAAAAATTAGAATATGACCTAAAGAAACTAGTTGAAGAATGTAAAGATCTAGAATGCAGAGACCATGCAGTCATAAGAGTCTCTCAAATCAAGAACAACTTGAAGTAGAAGTGAAGAATGCAGACGTGGTGATGGCCACCTTGAATGGCCTCCCAGGATCATGGGATTCATTCATGAGAGGAAGTGTGCCAGAAGGAAGTGATTACTTTCGGCAGACTTTGGGAAGAAGAAGCTTGAATCATAAGAAGAGAAGAGAAGATGGGAGCAATTGAAGATCAAGATCTCGCCATCCAAAGAAGATCCCTCAAGCAATGAGGAATATGAAGAACTCAACTCTTGAAGAACTTCTTATCCTCCTTATCATTTGGATAAGAAACGATGCTACCATGAATGAAGAAGACGATGAAGCTGAAGGATCAAGAAGCAGTCTACCCACGAAACAAATAAAGATAAGTATTCAATTGTCATTTCATGATATTGTTTTGTTATGCATTTGTTTATATTCAGTTGATGTATCATGCATGATAGGATGTTTGCATTAATGGCAGTATACTACTAATATACATGTGATGGGTAAGTAGCTAATGGTGCTATACAACTCTCCATTGCTACTTATCTAGAATGAAACCTCTTTGCTGACATATTGGATTAGTGCACAATCTCAATGTTGTCCTGGTAGAGATGGAAGGCATCTAGAAAGTTTCAGTGAGATATGGATGAATGTTGTATTGGCTAAAGTAGTTGCATGATCATATATTTATGCATAAGAATTTGCCAGTATGAATATTCCTTATGAAATATTTTTAACCATACAAATGCATTTGACTTGTAGGAAAGATCGCATACATAATCGCCTACAAGCAAAGAAGAATGAAGACTTGACGACAGTTCAAAGACAAAGAATAATATGACGATTGCAGTGACATCATTGATGCAGAACCTTCCAGCCACCAAGAAGAAAGGGAAGACCAGTTCAAGAAGAATGATGTCAAGGCGCAATATCGAGACCTGAAGAGAAGTTCATAGTTCCATCACGCAGTAGATGGAAACATCGTGGGATACAAAGCAAGATTCGTAGCATGAGGCTTCTCACGAAAGGAAGGCCTAGACTACGAAGAGACATTTGTAGTCAGTAAGAGTTGAAACACATACATGATGAGATTGATGAAGATCTTAACCTTTTCTACAAGGTTGAAGATGCAAGTCTATACACTAGATGGATACATAGAATACTAGTAGCATAGGAAGCTACTTGTCACTCCGGTACAGAATGTTTTCAGTGCATAAAGTACGGAAGACAGAGGGAGTATGATGCTTCGCTTTAGAGGGAGTGACTACAGAATATATTGAGGTTCGACATGATACGACAAGATGGGCAAATTACTGATGACTCTAAGCTTTACTAAGAGTAAAGAGGATTCCAACCTTTGCTTCAAGGTTGAAGACGGAAGAGTAGTGATACTCCTGTTATGTATCGATGCACTATTGTTCTAGGTATGGAGGTGTGACAGAGTACAGATGGAATCTTCCTTGGACAAGGGAAGTATGCAGTAGAGATCCTAAAGAGGTTTGGGATGATGGACTGCAAGGCCATGACCACACCTATGGCATCGAACATGAAGCTATTAAGTGATGCTTCATCAGAGATGGTTGATGCTACGATGTATCGTTAGATGATTGGGTCCTTGATGTACCTGAGACCAAATATTTGCTTTGTTGTGAACACATTGAGACATGTTCACCTGATGGTTGCAAAGCATGCCGGGCTACAGTTGATTATGGGCTCAAGTACGATGCGAATCAAAAGATTAACTTAGAGGGTTATGTTGATTCAGATTGGGCAGGTAGTGCCATCGACAGGAAGAGTACTTCAGGGTGTTTCTTCAGTATGGGATCAGGTGTGATCTCTTGGTTTAGCAGGAAGCAATCCTGTGTGGCACTGAGTACAGCTGAAGCAGAGTATGTCGTAGCTTGTTCAGCTAGTTGTGAGGCAGTATGGCTGCGGAAGCTACTATCTGATATATTTGATCTCCAGTTGAATGCTACTTGTATACATTGTGACAACCAGAGTTGCGTGAAGTTGTCAGAGAATCCAGTGTTCCATGACAAGTCGAAGCATATCGAAATCAAGTATCACTATATCAGGGATATGGTGCAGAGAGGAGCAGTGAAGCTCTAATATGTTGCGATGGAGGAACAGATAGCTGATGTATTGACGAAGCCATTGGCTAGGCTGAAGTTCGAGTACTTCAGAGAGAGACTTGGTGTTCTCCAGATCGAGGTTCCTTCCAAGAGAAAGTGATGAGACCCATAGCCATTCTGACATGGTGAGAGGATTGGTTCCTTCCATGGTCAGATGTAAGGAATGAGCCATTCTGTCATGGTGAGAGGATTTGGTTCCTTCCATGTCAGATATGAGTGCTGACTACCATTTTGGGAATGGAGGCACCTGGTCAGTTACCAGGAACACTCAGTCAAGGACTGAGAGAGCCATTCTGACGAGCAGGTCAGATGTAAGGGCTGAGCCATTCTGTTCATGGCTAAAGGATTAAGTTCCTTCCATGGCAGATGTGAGTGCTGACCATTCTGTCGAGTAGGACAGATGTAAGGGAAACTGCCACTCTCAGGGAGAGTGGAGGCGCCTGGTCCGTTACCAGGTAGCTCAGTCAGGGACTGGGGGCCATTCTGACGAGGGTGTAGGATTCAGTTCCTACCAGGTCAGATGTGAGTGCACAAATCTTTCATCACTGTGTTAGGAAGGGTTCCGGCCTGGGTGAGAGTCATTCATCATTGTGGTAGGATGTGTTCTGGCCTGGGTGAATGTGTGGAAATATTTCATCACTGTGTTAGGAAGGGTTCCGGCCTGGGTGAGAGTCATTCATCACTGTGGTAGGATGTGTTCCCGCCTGGATGAATGTGCCATTCTAACGAGTAGGTCAGATATAAGTGTAGATCCATTTCATAGATGTTAGTGATGTGATGTACTATCATGCTGGTGAATGTGAGTGCTGGGCCTTTCTGATGTGATTGTAGTTTACTACATGATCAGATGTGAGTGCTGGGCGTGCCTTTCTGACGAGCAGGTCAAATGTAAGTGCTGGGTGAAGACCTACCTGGTGGCTAGGCCTACAACCAGCATGAAAAAGGGCTGGCTCTGTAGAACTTCCTATGACGAGATAGTACACACATGATGATGACCAGAGGAGATCCAGATCGAGCTATGATCCAGATCCAGTTATGATGACTCCGAGAGATCCAGATCGAATGATGATCCAGATCCAGATCCAGTCCAGTGATGATGATCCAGATCCAGTGATGATGTTCTATGACGATCCAGATTGAGAGATGATCCAGATCCAGTGATGAAGATGACTTGAATATGGAGATGACTTGAAGATGAAGATGACTTGAAGACGAAGATGACTTGAAGACAAAGATGATTCAGTTGATACAGAGAAGAAGATCAGTACTGAAAATCGTGTCGAAAGAATACCTTCCTAGTTAAGAGGGAGTGTTGATGTATATGTAACTTTGGAATGTATTCTTATGTATTGTAACCCGATGTTTATTCCGGGATGTTTCTATTATGTATTTGAGTCATGTTGTCATGCCCCGATGTTTCGATCGGGAGGATTAATCATACGTAAACAAGTCTTGTCAAGTCATTGTGTAAGTCCCCACAGTTTCGGGGCACTTGAGTTATTATACACTAATTAAGGTGTAGGCTCGAGTAAGTAATTGTTGGTTGGGCCGACATAATTAAGTGCACTTCAAGTGAACGGAAGAATATAAATAGAGAGTGAGAGTCTCTCTATTTATCACTTGTACATCACATCACTTACTCTCTCAAGTGTGGTGCACTAGTGAAGAAGGAAATATACTGGGACTAGAAGACTACTGCTGTCGGGAGTGCATCTTACTGTTTTGGGGTCTTACATCTTGTGGTGATTCTATCTTTGAGGAAGTTGCGGGGTTTTCTCCATTTATGGTTTCCCCGATCAAAACTCTTTGTGTCTCTTGTCTCTTGTGATGTGCTTATGTTTTATTGTTGTGCTTGTTATTCTCTCAGTGAAAAGATCCTAACATAATGCTAGCTTAAATGTTGAAAAACTAACAAATGGCACCGGTGGACCCAATATCAAGTAAATGACTCCTCAGTTAGGAAAAAAGATCTAATAGACTATACATGTACAAGGGAGGATTATAGAATCCTAATAGATCATGTGGGCATGCTCTCCCATACCATACTTCTCGTACATTGATTAGTAGGGCGTGGAGATCGTTGGAGAGGGGAATCACTTGCAAAAACCAAGTCAGTTATATAGATATAAATGTGTAGTTATTATTGAGATATGTATTTCATTATTTCCAATATCATTACAATGACATTTACCTGTTGGTTGAATAGTTGATACAATTGGAGTGTTCATTGGTTTTGCCATTTGTTTCTCTTCCAGTTGAGCCTGAGCAGGTGCATGCTCTGCCATTCACGGTAGAAAAATTATTAGTACACACTATCAATTATATATTCAAAATAATATTAAATAGTTATGTGTTATAGCATACATACCTGAATGGCTAAGTTGCTCGCCACCATCATGAGGAAGCTCCCCACCTTCATGTGGTACCTTTTCCGTACTACTACCCTCGATGCTTTTGTTGATCTCACCCTGAAAACAAGAAAAGAGATTTATTTATTGATGTAATCATCCATGAATAGATCACATAAGTACATTATAATGATGGCCTTATTGGTTTTATTTACCGTTGTGTGCGTCAATGGAGAAATTGGGGTTTGCCCTAATCTTTTTTGACGTTCCAGCACATGTTGAAAACCATACGTGAAGCCCAACCTCAAGTCTTCTTCAGTGGCTACCTCTTGAAAAGAATTTCCTTGCAATGCATATCACCATGATAATTACTTGTGATAAATCCATTATTTGTTCGCTCATTTAGAAAAAAATTGGCTACAAATAATGATCGTTTGATTCTTACAATTCGTGCTCTTAGTTTCTGATATCCACCTTGGCCCTGCTTGTGTTGCCCATGTTTTTCTTCTCTTTCCTTTGTCACTTTAGAGGTGCCAGGGAGCCTATGAAAGGTTTCAAATATGTTAGATATCACAACTTAAATATATTTGAAAGTAAAAAAATTGAACATTTTTCATTGAAAATATGATATGTATCATACCTTCTTGAACCGAGTGGCCGAGTATTTCCTTGTTTTCTCAATGTCTTCTCCTTTGCATCATCCATGAGTGCCTTCCAATCATTCTATAGAACCATAGGAGGACTCTCATACTTAGGGTTAATTTGCAAATTGTCCCTATAATTTGCCTTGACATATTTCAAATTTAAGCCAGCTGCTGTGGTGACACCTTTTTCGTTGAAGGTATCACCAAACAAGCTGACCATGTGGTTCATTAGATCATCTTTAAATTTGTCAATTTGGGTGTTCCACCATGTACAAATGGTGGGCCCGAAAATCTCCAATGCCTTCTCATGCAGGTTCTTATACAAAACATTATTTCCTACAAAAACAATATGATCATTAATTAAAAATAATTCTAGGTATGTGGCTTTGAATTACATGAAAAAAAAACACTGAATTAATTAAATAATACCTGCAATCTTTGGTATCTTGATTGGAACACAGTCATGGTCCACCAAGAAGGTAACGGGCAATAATCTCTTGCTAACCACACATATTGCTCCAGGATAACAACTTTCATATCCAATGCTACGCTCCTCTCTAACATCCTGTGAAGTAGTAGTGGGTGAAGGGCCCTGCTAATCTCCAACATCTAGTGAGGTCGTAGCATCTAAACGGGATTTCTGATCAGGAGAATCAAATAGACTAATTGGTATGGTATATTGACGATGTATTGAACCATCACTACTACCAATACCGTCGTCTACAACTTGTACTCGATGCATGGGTGTTATCTCCAAAAACTCCTACAAAAAGAAAACTTTAATTGATTAGATAATATCAAAAAATGACAACTAAAATAACATAAATGAATATATTTCATAGTTCATAAAATCTTTCAAAGATGCCACTTACCTCGTATTGTTCTATTGTTTTCCTCAAGTCATCAATTCTTGCTTTGATTTTGTTAGTCCAGGGTCTAATTACAATCTGTCTAAGAAGTTCTTGGTTGGACTTTTTCAAAGCCTTCTTCATAGTTTACATTGGGTCAATTGAATAAAATATATCTTCCTTAGTGACCACCTCGTCATCTTGATGTGGTGTGATTGCGTCGAGAGGCACTCTACAGCCCAGTATGGGGGAGATCTTGTAACGTGATGTAACATTACTAACATGTCGGCAAAAAATAATAGTGATAGTGAATATTATGGGGGAGATCTTGTAACGTGATGTAACGTTACTAACATGTCGACAAAAAATAATAGTGATAGTGAATATTATGGGAGAGATCTTGTAACCTGATGTAGCATTTGTAACATGTCGGCAAAAAATAATAGTGATAGTGAATATTATGGGGGAGATTTTGTAACACAAAATAAAAAATAATATCACTTTTATAACGTTATTTTTATTAATAAAAACTAAATTTTCTAATAAGCCAAAATAAATGTCGGCCAAAAAAGCAATCTAATATGGGGGAGATGTTGTAATCTTCCTACCTAACAAAATAATAAAAAAGTAAAAATTTAATTATCTGTAAAAAAATACGCGGGTCAAGAAAAAAACACAAAATTGAATTATCCACAAAAAAATGTTGGCCTTGCACATGGTTTTAAAACCATGTGCAAGGCATTCTAAACAACCCATGGTTTTATTGTACATGGTTTAAGAGGGCCTTGCAAATGGTTTTAAGACCATGTGCAAGGCCTCCTAAACAACCCATGATTGTAGGAGGGCCTTGCATATGGTTTTAAAACCATGTGTGGGGAAATGAGGCAATGTCTGTTCCTAACAAAATAAAAAATATTATATGTCTGCCATAAATAATATTAAATATTAATAATAATAAAATTATATGTGGACCTTAAATAAAAAGATGTGTCTTTTGGGTTGAATCAAATCAATGGATACCTAAGAAGAGGTTTGCACCTCTAAAGATTTGATCCATCTCGGCGCTTGATAGAGCCTAGGATTTGGATCTACGCTGGTCTACAAACATCAATCAATAAAAGTAGTTAATTTATTTTTATCATTACAAAATTTCATGTCAAAAAATAACATGCATATAATAAGAAAAATAGTTACTTTAATCATGTTTAGATAGTATTACGCTATCATTTACCTGATGTGACACCATTGGTGACTTCCCACGGTAAGCCTGCCACAATACAAGAAGCAAGACATATTTATATTGAAAAGTAAAAATTGAACCATGTATAATAAATGTGATTAATAAATAAAAACTTTAGTGTTAATATGTCAACCACGTTTGCCTGACCAGAAGCTACAGGTGTGTTTTGAGTACCCCCTGCCACAATACAATAAACATGAAATCATCTTGAAATATTGAGCTCATAAGCATAAAAAGGTCAAATGTTAACAAATGTAATATAATAACGAGTTGGGGTTACTATTACATTGATGCTATTAGGTACTATTATGCTAACATTTACCTAATGCAACACCATTGGTGACTTCCCACGGTCAGCCTGCCACAACACAGGAAGCAATACATATTCATACTGAAAAGTAAGAATTGAACCATGTCTAATAAATGTGATTAATGAAGAAAAACTTTAGTGTTAATATGTCAGTCATGTTTACCTGACTAGAAGCTGCAGGTGTGTTCTGAGTACCCTCTTGCCACAATATAATAAGCATGATATCATCTTGAAATATTGAGCTCATAAGCACAAAAAAGGTCAAATGTTAACAATTGAAATATAATCATGAATTGTGGTTACTATTGCATTTATGTTTACCAAATCAGATCTACTTGCTTGTGGCATATGGCCACGACCACCCTACCACAATACAAGAATCAAGAAATATTTATAATGAAAAGTACATATAATTAAAATTGTTGCAAGAGAAAAATAATAAGTCATCGATAAAATGTTGATTTAAATGTTGTATAAGATAATTACCCCCATAATAGCAAGCCTCGCATATATTCAATTCAAATTGTAATCGATCAATGACTCTTCACCTACAACTAATGATTTTGTTGCACAAAAGAATACATGATTTCCTTCATGCCCATCAAATATGAAATTGGGTAGATTTTGTGTTGTCCATGGTCGTGTACTATTTATAAACCCTGCGATATTTCCGAAAGCTTTTGGCCTTCCATTAATATACATAGTAGCTCCTTTATTCAGATTGTTGTCTAGCAGTTGTATATAATTTGCTGCAACTCCGTATCTATGCATACTTGGTGTATATTGGACAAACAACAACCAGTCATTGTGTTTGTAGCTTGGTCTGACATACTCCATCAATTCAATTTCAGTGCCATATTTGACCATTATGCCATCCATGGAAAATAGCCCCAATCCATGTAAAGACGATGGAGCAATGCGATAAATCCTCCCATTGAGGAAGAAATCCGTGTCCACTTGGGGTAGCTCCTTGGGTAGCCATCATTTGACAAGATGTATATACCTCAAGGGAAACTCAATGTCACCTATGCTCTCATTATCATAATCACATGATCCTCCTTCAGAAAGAAAAATTTCCATGCATCTACGAAATTTTCTCCTTACCTTTTCACCTCTAGTTGATCTTGACCTGTTGGATCTTGTAATAGATGTCTCGATTTCAAACTCTTATAGTTTATCTTCCTCACTTGAGGAAGATACATCCGACAAGTACCTATTTGGTGGTACCTACAAAGATTTAGAGTTGGTTCTATTATTATTTGGAAGTACAAGAACTATTTTCTAGTTGTCATATAAATGTACAAATAAGGAATTAGATGATAATGACAACATAAGGAATTTCATTGCATAGTTCATCTCATAGAATTTGGTCATTGAAGAGAATCCAAAAAAGGAAGCCATCAAAATCTCCTAACCTACAAATTTGTTGGTAGCATCAAAATATTGCCTCCACTAACAAGAAGCATTGTTTAGACAGGGCATACATGCAACTTATGATGCTTGCAACACCTACAAACTGCAAAATAATATAAATACCATCATGATCAGTAGTCTAACTAATAGAATACTCTAATTGGCTTGATGCTTGTGAGACTACTTCAAGAAGTTTAATACTTGAGAATATATGAAAAGGTGGGAAGACAAACTTTCTAAGACTATGCCAATAATAATGTTTGATGAATTTGTGTAGCATATTCCATGTAGGAGAGACCAAAATCAACACTTCAATAAAATCCTATTTCAATGTTTCAAAAGTAGACTCACAAACATCAAACCAATTAGACTAGTCTTTATTTAGAATAACAGATCATATATATTAATACCTGGAAGTTTGTACAGGTTGTATTTGATGGTCCATTCTCTAATGCTTCAATGGAAGGGTTTCAACAGGGAAAGCGTGAAGAGAATAGGGCAGCCATGAAGAGAAATCGATTTGCAATTGGAACTATGAGTGGTTCTTATGGCCTAAACTTTTTGGAGGAATTATGCCCTAAATTTTTTGGAGGAATTATGCCCTAAAAGTAGATAAGGAATTATGCCCTAAAATTCGTGGAGGAATTACGCCCAAAATCTACAAAAAACGAGTCGTTTTGAATAATTAAAGCCATGATACTAAAGGTACACACAATAAGAGTTGTAGGACCAAGTAGAATATAAAGGACCATAAGTCAACCAAAGGGGGTCACAATAAGAAGCTAAGGCAACCCTCATACCCATAAGACTAAGGCGTACCATAAAGGTGGATAACCGACCCCTTTTACACATAGGACCAACTTAATTCAAGGTGTTGATTGTTGGTTTGAATTACTATATGTTTAGTTTCAATTTGACAGTTTAATTGTGTAAGTTGTTCATAATTGTTGTTGCCAACATAGTTTTCTCCATAGTGTTTTGAATATGAAGGGTCCCTTCAATTGGAGAAGTTATCCATAAGAAATTTGTCCCATGCAATAAATGGTGCCAAGTCCCATGGGTTCCCATTTTAATTGGGGTTTACCTTGATGCCAAACTTATAATTTAATGCTACATATAAGGATAAACTAATGAAAATGGAAAAAAAACATAATCACATGGAAACTAATATTCATAATGCAGGATCTACGTGCTAGAAATAGTGATAAAAATGTAGAGAATTCATCCATAGACATAGTTTCTAAATCCTATAAGGTTCTCATATGACCCACTATTGAAATTCATCACACATTTCTAAAGAGGATCATACCATGTGAAAGGATCGTAATGATTGACACCATCATGAACAAATTTCTTTATACAACCTTTTGGCACCATAGGCCATTACATTAGGCTCAAAAGAAACTTGTCCATGTTGGAGCACATCATGGACTATCATGACAATATTTTCACACAAATATTTAGTCACATGGTTGTGTATTTAGTTCTACATGCCAATTCATCTTCTAAGTAGCTATTGGGCTTAGAAGGAGGTTTTAATATCTTATTCATCTTCTAGGCACCCTATGGTATGTGTTTCACTTTGTTTGTAGGTACTCTCTTCTCCTCGATGTGAGCCAATGATGAACATGTAATCCATCGGTATAAATCCATCCACATAGTTGCAAATGGAGAAAGTTGCAGATAATCAACACCACTAATTAATAAAAATTTAGCACCAAATAATCATATTACTTGTTAGTTAGCACTAACACTCACCCCCAAACTCAAACCTTATGGTGGATCATCATACTAGGAGTCCCATGCATTGTAAGATTTTCCATATACTAGGTAAGCTTTCTCATATAGGTTGTGTTGAATCCAAGTTTTGTACATCATTTTGGATTATTTTGGGTTCTTGATACTTTGTACTTGGAACTATACAAATTCCTATCTTGGAAGTTGTTATTACTCTATGCGTCTTCAGAGCAGGTCTCAATCCCATCATTTCTTACTTGTAATCTTTGTAAATCCAGATTTCTTTTTGGTTTTTTTTTTTTTTATCTTTTTGGTTAGGAATCTCTACTTTAATAGTAATGGAATTTGTAGCACCATTTGAAGCAACAACAACACATGGTTCTCCAATAATTTTAGTGCCGGTGAAATCAGACTTATTTCTAGGAACTCCTTTTATGAGATAATTCTTACTTTTCTTAGGCCCTAAAACAAAAATAATAATTTTGAGTAAATATAGAATTTATATATGATCCTACAAGAACAAGACCTCCCAAACTACATTAACTAAAAACTCTCGAAAATATTGAAGTTCAAACCCTCTCTCAAATTTTTTTTACCCTGTCTTAAAAACTTGCTATAGTTCATACCCTCTCTAAAAAACGACTTACTCTCTCTCAAAACGATTTACCCTCTCTCAAAAACGACTTACTCTCTCTCAAAACGATTTACCCTCTCTCAAACCCCAACGATTTAGTTCATATTTAGTGGGTGAAGGGCCACATACCGACATTGAGAAATTTTACAAAGGAATTCAGGAGTAACTACCAGGGTATTCATCGATTTGGGAGGCATTGTGTCCTCGATGTCTATGCTTTGCGACCTCTGGTTCCTCTCTGACCTCAGGCTCCTCTGCGACCTCATCGATTACCTCTTGCGACCTACACGATGATCTTCAGATCTAGTTACTCTGAGACCCTCAGCTTCGACTGCTCTGGGACTTCGGGTCTGGTTCGTGGGCGAGGTAAGTGAAAGATGTAGTTTGTCTTCGCCACGTGGGAGGGGACTCAGGAGGTAAGTGAGGTAAGTATGTTTTGAAATGTTTTGTTAATTTTTTTTAATGTTTATTATTTATCATTTTTATTATTATGTTGAAATGTGTATTTTTATTTATTTATGTTTATTGTTTATTGTTTTATTATTATTATTATTAATTTTTATGAAATTTTTAACTTGTTTATTATATATATAGTATCTTCCTAGAAGACTAGTAATGTTGAAACATGTGTCATCTTTCCAACTCACAAAATGATCATCAATATACAACTATCATATGCACATATTCTCTTAGAAACAAGGACAAACAAACATCATGCAAGCATATAGGTAAGGTTTTAGTGCAACTAGCACTAACTGAGTGTGAGGTTAAAGAAAATGGCATGGAATGAAACCCAAGGGGATAGAATATTGTTGGTGGGTCTTAGTTTTCAATGAATAAATCCAAATCTATATGTGATGCATAACCAAACTTGAAAGTATTATCAAATTTTTAGTGTTATGAACTTCCAACCAGTAATGCTACAACTTGAAATAAATAATTGTCAACAAGACACCATGCATAGGCTACTAAATTAAACACAAATTGTTTGTTGTTCAATTCTGATCCAACACTATTTTTATATCTCAAATCGATAACCAACACTTGAAAATTGCTTGCAATCTCATTGTGCAAAAGTATATTTTCTTGATGGAGGTCAAATGGTTTTCCATGAAAACATTTGCATGTCAAATTTATGAAATCGTGTTGAAATACGTGCCCATAATTGTGAGTATGAAAACAACATGAACAACTATACATTGAAACCACTTCAAGGCATTCTATCCATGCACATAACCTTAAAAATTTGTGTGTGTATGACAAAAACCAAAGCAAATGAGCATGCATGGTTTCCACTAGTTTTGGGCATCACTCAAATCATACAAACTAGAACTCAAGTGTTTCCCTTTCACATTTGTTCCTTTGATCATTCAATGGTGATTGACCACATGTGGTCAAACAAACCAACCACAAATATACCAATAAAATATGTGCACAAGTAAAGCTTGGAAAAAAGGTCGAAATTCCCAAGCAATGAGGAAATGGGTTATTGTTCAATACCAACACTTTCCAATAAATCCATGTTATGGCATCCTAGCCTTTGATATCAAGAACAAGGCACTACCATGATACCTACTAGAACATTAACATGTGTAATTGCCAACAAATACGTTTTCATTGGTTGCATGAGGAAATCCACAAAATTGTTCACCAAGATCCCGCACCCATGGTTTATTTCAAGAGAAAATGAGTTTCCAACAATATTAAAAGGAAAAGGATTTGGATTATCATTGTTAATGGAGAGAAAATGAAACAAAAGAGACCCATAGGATTTAACAATTTCTACCCGATATAGTCTACATACAGATTTTAATCAAATGGAAAGAAAAACAAATCCAAAGGATTTGAGAAAAAGGAAAATTGATGGGGACGGAAACTACACAATATTTTATTTGGAAATATTTTGTGAAAAGTGAAAACTATTTGAGTAGATGTCCTTCATTATTCTATAATTTCAACTTAGTTTGACAAACATGTCCTTCCAAATTCTAGCCACAAAAATTATAATTAAATTGTCCAGAAATTAATTTCTAGGGAGTTTTTTTTACATCAAAGCTTTACATTTGACCTCCATCAAAGATGATGATGATGGTGTCAATGATGATGCCGATGATGATGATGATGACGTCGATGATGATGTCAAGGATGATGCTGATGATGATGTTGACGATTATGATGGGGATGATGGGGATGATGACAATGATGCTAACCATGATGACGATGATTATGATGAGGATGAGGATGAAGATGTCGATAATGATGATGATGATGATGGCGATGAGGCTAGCCATGATGAGGATGAGGATGAAGATGACAATGATTACGATGAGGATGAGGATGAAGATGTTGATGATGATGATGATCAGGATGATGGCGACGATGATGATGATGAGGACAGTGATGATGATGATGATGGTGATGGTGATGATGATGATGGTGATGATGATGATGATGGTGACGATGATGATGATTACGGTGATGATTCGAACATATAATTACATAGTTATCAAAACCATTTTAGATTTATAAATGATATCTAGGAGTAAATGAAAAAAAAACATAAGACAATGTGCAACAAATACGACAAATGAGATGTTGCAAAAACAACTACATGGAATAATCATCATATGGCCCATCATGCACATACCTCCTAGATTCCAATATTGCTACAATGCCATTGATATTATTCTTCATCTAATGACTCAACATTTGTATCATCATCTGGTTCATAATTGCTATCGTTGAAAGGATCGCTCATATCAACATCATCATCAATGCCATTTTCACTTATATATTCATCATCAATATCATCACTAACTACGTCATTTTCTGCTACATCATTTGGATGATCATCCTCTTGATAGAATTTTCCATCTAACACATCTGCGTAGGTGTCCAATTGCTCCCGATCTGCATCACCTTATTCTTCAACATTGTCTTCTTCCTTTGGCGCATTATACTTGATCGGTCTTCCTCTTGGATCATATCTAACAATGTATGAACAACCTACTTTTCCTAGCATCTCTGAGTAAAAGACTTGCTCACATTGAATTGGAAGAACATAAGGCTTTGTACTCGGTTCAAGTGCCCTTGTATTAACCTTGGTAAATCCATGGCATGCTCAATAACAATTCTTTCGGGATCACGTTCATTCATTCATAGCCTATAGCATTCAACCTCAAACATAACTATTTTAAAGGAATTAAAGTCACACTCAATTATATCTTCCAAATGACCATAGTACCTATTTTCATATACTTCTAGATGCTTGTCACTTCTAGAGGAAACATTAGTGACTTGAAAGACTGCAGTTATCCCACAATTATATGTTTTCTTCTTGTCATCCAAATTTTTGATGCGAAATTTATGTCCATTGCACCATATAGCCTTGTGCTGTATCAACTGCGTCATGCTCGAATCAGTAAATAAATATATAAGAAGAAATAAATGAAAGAAATACATTGATATAATGGGAAACAATGAAAAAAATGAATAGGGTAAATATACTTGCCTTTTTATCTTTTAAACCACATGCTAAATCAATTTCCCTTTGCGTAAGTTCACTGGGATATTCTTCTCGATAACGACGCACTGTTTTAATCAATTTACTAACCCCTTCCCATGATAAGTTACTATAGAATCATGTACATTGTTCTATCCATTCCTCCATCCAATCAATATTGTTTGCAATGTATAAATGTACTGCAACTCACACGCGACCAACTATATGAAAAATAACAATTAATAATTGTAAATTAGCTATCATTAAAGGAAGGGAAGTTTACATTACCCACATTGCAGTTAATACCTTGGTCGCAGTCATTGAAAACTGTAAAAAGAATGTCATTAAATAGAATTTAAAAAAAACCTTACCTTATGCAAATTGCATAGAGGGCTAGGGGTCGGCTCCTCCTGAACGCCCTTATCAGTCCTCTTCCTACATTTTTAAAGCCAAACCTAAGTTAGATGTTGCCTATGACTTCATGTCTGAAAACATTTTCTAAAAACTTTTGAAACCAAATTGATTTTCGCTTACCTGGGTTAAGGCATGGAAGGCCCAACAAACAATCAATTTTTCTTCTCTTTCCTCTCCGCAACAAAACTAGCAAGGCAGAGGCCATTGGCGGCCATTAACCCCACTAAAAACCTTAGTGTGTACCTTAGAAGCAAACAAGAAGCTCTGTTAAACCAACCGTGAAGTGGTTCGAGCATATTACATAGTGCAGCTAGTAAAAGGGTCGAGTTCTTTCCAACAACAGGTTGCAGACCAAAATACAAGTGCAAAATGGAAAAGTCTAGACATAAAAAAATTGTATTTAACCCTATAAAAAACCCTTGCTAGAAATTTCGACAGATGAAGAGCCGAGATCCATCTGGTACATGCTTTTAAGCTCGCCTTTAACTGTTTGGCTGCGCTGTCAACTTGCAGCCAGGACAAATTTATTACCAAAGGTCAACTTTAGTACAAGCGTGTCATAAACCTTGCAATGCACTGTTAAAAACTATATTATAAACCTCAAAGTTTTCTTTATGCCAAGGTTAAGACCACGACCATGGTGACAACACCATAGTCCCCAAATCACGAAAACAAGCTTCGTAACCTTTTCACAATTTGTTAGTTTGAGGTGTAGCGTATAACCTTGTGTCTCCCACGAATAATAAGGTTCACGCCTTAGTATAAACATCAACGATACCTCATGCCAAATTCTAGATGGGATCACGACAAAGTCCCCAACTCTTTTTCATCACTAAATTATGCTACGTTAAGCTCTTTTATTTTCAACTCTTGTCAATTTTTGGATCTAGGTTTAGTTGCTAGAGTTGGGGCGTAACTGCTACGACATAACATTAGCCTTTAGGCCAACAACCCCTAGTAGAACCAAAGGGCAAAATAGACACATAAAGCAATAAGTACATCACATTTATGTGTGGCGTCAAGGTTATCGATACCCGTATGTAAACACCGCATAAAATATAACCTGTCTAATTCAGTAAGAATCAAATAAAAGTTATTATACAAATAACGACAAATTGTTCATGCTACGACCAATTATACATGCTACAATATTTACTCGGATAAAAAAATATATTGAATTTTTTTATTATTATGGAAATTTATAAGTTTGTGACATTTAAGCGTAAAGGCCTTATATTATACATTATTTTATTTTTTTAATTAAAAATTTAATATTTTAATTATATATATAGTCTTAGCTTTATTTAATATATATAATATTTAATTTTGATTTCTAAACATTTTAAATTTATTAATTTTTATTTTTAAATTTTAATTAAAAAAAATCTAAAGCTTTAAGTTTATTTTTCAATTTTAAATTAGTTGTGCTACTCATCGGCTCTAAATGTCGATTTTTTTAAATTTGAACAAGATCACCACCTATTTTGTAAAATTTAATATTTTAATTATATGTTTTTAGTTTTATTTGATTTTTTTAAGTTTGAACACGATCACCACCTATTTTGTAAAATATAATATTTTAATTTAATTCCTATTTTGTAAAATTTATTTTTTTATATGTTTTTAGTTTTATTTTTTATATTTTAAATATGTTAAAATTTAATTTTATTTAATTTTTTATTTTTATTTTAAATTTAAATTTTTTATTTTTTATTTTCTTTAAAAATGTGTTTTTACTCTTTGCATATAAAAAGAGTGAGAAAGGTGAGTGTAAAGGAAAGCTTGATTGTGGAATGAAGATTTTCCCACCCCACACCCTTGCATGTGTAAAGAGAGTGGCTAAGGTGAGTGAAAGAGAAAGCTTAGGTCGCACATTTACATGAAACGGATATACAATATTTTTTATATATATTTTTAATTTTTATATCAAGGGGTTATATGGTTATATGATATGTAATTTTTTTTAATAATTTATTTTTAAACTTTAATTTTTCTAAAGTCTTTAAGTTTATTCTATTTCAATTTTATTTTTATGTTTTTTTTTTTTTAAATTTATTTATTCTTCAAAAAAATTATTTATTTTTTAATCTTTATTGTTTTTAATAAAATTTGTATTTTTTCTTAGTGATTTAAAAACAAAAAAAATCAGTGTATTTTTAAAATCATGGTTTCAAAATGTATATAATTTTGATTCCATGGAAGAAAGAGTTGGCATTGGTAGCATCATTTTTTGATTTAGGGGATTATTTTAGATTTTTGGTGCAATATCATCGATTATTAAGACTATGGTTTCAAAAATGTTTTAATTTCAACTTAAAAAAAAATGGAGATGCCATGGCAGCACAATTTTTTGAATTGGGAGTTTATTTAGGGTTTTGATTATAGAGACATCGATTGGTAAGGTTAGAGTTTCAATCATTATGTAATTTAGTCCCGAAAAGAAAAAGAGTGTTGCTAGTACCACCCCTTATCAATTTGGGGGTCAATTTATGGTTTTAATTACAATGGCACCGACTCGGCTTTAAAAAATTATAATAACTTGTAATTTTAGCCTTTGAACAAAAATGTTTCTACTAGTAGCAACAATTTTCAATTTGGGGGTCGATTTATGGTTTTGATTGCAATGGCACCACTGCCCAAGCTTTTAAAAAAACTTGTAATAACTTGTAATTTTAGTTCCGAATAAAAAAAATTCTACCAATAACAATTTTCGATTCAAGGGTTGTTTTTGATGTTTTTGATCTAAAATATGGGGTTTTATGACTAGAGTTCTTGTTTTGAACATAAAGTTCTCATCAAGTTGTATAATGTGTTCAAATTAGCAAAATATGCCATCTTTTTTCTAGCAAAATTAGGGAATGTTCGAACATGGTAGTTGTTCACTTTCAAAATTTCAACCCTCATTCAAATTACAACATTTAAATTGGTGTTTTTTCAAGCATATCTTCATCCAAGCTCGATTCATAAGTTTCAAGTTGAAGAAGATACTAGTTTTTGTTACTTTACTTTATGGCTAGAGTTCTCATTTTGAATATAAAGTTCTCATCAAGTTGTATAATGCATTCAAATTAGCAAAATATGCCATCTTTTTCTAGCAAAATTAAGGAATGTTCAAACATGGTAGTTGTTCACTTTCAAAATTTCAACCCTCATTCAAATTACAACATTTAAATTGGTGTTTTTTCAAGCATATATTCATCCAAGCTCAATTCATAAGTTTCAAGTTGAAGAAGATACTAGTTTTTATTACTTTACTAATATAATTATTCAAACTTGTGAATGGGGGGAGGGGAGGAATGTTAGACAGAGTCTTTGTACAATCACAAAGTCCTATATCACTTTTCATATGAGTTGTTGCTTTGATCACTTAATAAGTTGTCATACATATCCATTGATGAGATGCTAGTGAGATTTAGATCTAGAGGCGACTAACCACTTATACTATGAAACGAGAACTCGACACAGTTCTCGTTTTTCTCTCTCCTAATTTTAGTAGCTATTTTTACCCCCGTTTCAAAAATGGTTGA
>LPNX010112960.1:6255-16697 GCA_001517045.1 Pseudotsuga menziesii
TAATGCTCCTTGTTATGATGAAGAGATTAGGGTTCCAAGACAAGAATTCTGTGATGAATTAGATCCTATTCCTTTTGGTTTTGATACTAAAATTGATGAAGGCCAAGCTCTTCACATTTTTTCAGAAGTTACTTATATTCATGGTTATGATAAATCTGTTGTTCAAAATCATTATGAAGATGCTCTGATTTTTAATAAATATGATGATGAAATTGAAAAGAAAGACCCAGAAATTTGTGAGGTGTGTGATATGTCACAATCTGATCAGCAGATTCAAGAATGCATTCAGTCTATTATCCTTGAACAGCAAAAGCACATGCATGATAGTCATTCATTTGAAGACAGTGTGGAAAAGGAGGTTCAGCCTATTGACATTATTAATGATACTATCCAAAAAAATCCGGAGCACATTCAGGCTGATTCAGATATCTTTTATCGCCAATGCCTGATTGATATTCATGGAACAAAATATTCTTATGGACAGCCTGTCTTTTTCATAGAGCAGGAAGAGGTAACTCATGGAAATTTTTATGATCCAGTAGCAGATTATTTAGAGTCAATACCAGGTTATAAATTTGTTATTTCAGAGACACTATTTGATGAAAGTGGGTATAAGTTGTTAAATCTCTACTCTTCGTGTTTTCCAATATTTCTGATTATATATATATTTGGAGTTGTAAACAAGTTTTGGTGGGTTGATGAAATTCTTTCCTAGTTACATTGGAAATGGGATTACAATTTGATTTAGTAAATAGAAGGTTCCTCAAAGCAAGATATTT
Organism: Pseudotsuga menziesii; assembly: GCA_001517045.1. Taxonomy (NCBI): domain Eukaryota; kingdom Viridiplantae; phylum Streptophyta; class Pinopsida; order Pinales; family Pinaceae; genus Pseudotsuga; species Pseudotsuga menziesii. The sequence continues at coordinate 7,035 of LPNX010112960.1, forward strand.
TATTTTCATTGTATATATCAGTGTGTGAAGGATTGAATAAGGACTCCATAGCCCAATGGAAATTTTGCAGCAGAAAAGAAGGCAATGGTCTACAGGTTCTTGAAGCCTCACAGGGAGGAATTCATCCCGCAGCTGGAGCCAGATGTTAAGTCATGAATTTGTTTTGTTCAGTCTTATATTTTGCTTGTGATTTTTTGTTTTAATCTTGCTCATTTGCTTACTTTTAGCAAATTTTGGTTTAAAGTGAAATTTTGATTTTTTGCCTTTAGGTTTTCATTTTTGTTTTTCTTATGATTCTGAAGGGTTCAATAGGACATATTTTGATTAAAGGTTTCACAAATAACACTAAGATCAAGGTTTACCATGCTGTTGAGATGCTTGAAGCAGAATTAACCAATGATATTGAAATGCAACAAATTATTGAGATTTTTGCTCTATTTTTCCTGTTTTGGGTTACTGAAATTGAATGCATACCACGAGCTGATGGAGAGGAATTTTAGAAGAAAAAAAAGAGGTTTTTGTTTGTAATATATCCATTTACAAAAACCTCTCTCCGTTTTGCAACAAATATCAAGGTTTGAAAGACTCATGTTAATCTTTGCAGCCTATTTTTCAGGGTTTTTAAATATTTAATATTTTCATGTTTTAGTGTTCATCTTGCAGGGAATATTTTGATTGATTGGAGATGAATTTTTAAGAACAAAGAGAGGTTTTTGTCCACCACGGACCCATTCACAAAAACCTCTCTCCTTTTTTACACAGGTATCACGAATTGAGAGATATGGAAGCTTCTTTGAAACCTATTTTCCAGAAATTCACCATATTTGCCATGAATCCAATTTTGTTATTTTTAGTCAATTAGTTGAAAGTTAGTTAATGTAACTGCTGGGTAGTTTCAATTTAAACCTAATGAAGGGAGGATAGAACTAATTCTTTGTAATTATAAAATAGAGACAAGGGTACATAATAAAGGGTCTACTTTTTGGGATGGCTGGAGGAGGTCTCAGGACTTATTTGTAAGCTAAGTACTTAACTCTCATGTGTATTTGATGAATAGAATTATGAAATATATGCTCCATTTTACCCTTCAGTCTGTGTTTTGGCTTCATTTCTAGCTTGTTTAGCTACACAATTGGTAAATTCATTGCTGGTTTATGGTTTCTTTGCTTGTAATGCTTGCCTGTTGTGAATGAACTTCAAAGTTATGTTATGTTGGTACATGGTTATTATATTATGCATCTCTATTCTTCTTTACTTGTGATTTAGTTCCTATTTGGATTATGAATGTATTCTCTTCAGTCACCAAACTTTACAACCAGAAAAACCTTTCAAAACCCTAAAACCCTAATTTTATTTGATTGAATATTTGAGATTGTGTTGGCTTGTTTCTTTGTGGCATGGAAACAATTTCTGGCACAAACACTCCGCGTAATATTTTTAGTCAAGGATAATCAGGGGGTCAGGATCCTGAATGGGACAAAGTGTATACAGGTGAGATGCAAGGTGGGATTATCGGGGCGGGAACCATTGGAAATGGAGTCGAGAACCCACGTAGTGAACACTTGCAAGAGGAAAGGAAGGCGTAGAGACGCAAACAGAGGCAAGGTAGCGTTGATCTCCCAATCAGGAGATATTTAGCGGGCGGTTGGAGGATGAGAGAGAGAACAACCCATCACGTGGAGCACCAGTGAGATGAATTCCATGCAACTTTAGAAGAAAAATTGATAAATGTTTGGAACAATAGCCAGAGCATAACGAGTATGAATTCCTAACTACTATACCCTAAGTTGCAGACATGAAAGCAATCAACAGACTGGAGTGAAAACAGGAAATACATTACACGTAAAAGAAGATACATATTGGGAAAAGCAATGACACATGAATCTCTGCTATGATAAACAACTCCTCCTCTGCAATTTTATTCATAACACAGGCATCAAATCTTATTTACAATGGAGAGCCTCAGCCCTAGAATGTTTCCCAATCAACCAACTCCCTCCTTCCTACCTCTATCGGGAGTGTATTTATACTATTCTAATGCTGATACTACCGAATAGAAAATTGTTACAAGTCACTATCATGCATTAACAATACAGGGAGTGGACTATTTCCATGTTTTACAATAAACATTATGGAGACACGGCACATGATAGCGCGGGATGACAGCGTAGAGCTTTCTTCCATTTTACTTTACGAAAGTGATTCCCATGCGGTATGATGATGGCCAATTGTTCACTTAGGTTGCTTCAGGTAAATATTTCTACTTCTTCAACCAGCCTGCTTCTTACAGACCACATCGCTCAAAGGCTGACAAGAAGACTTGAATCTACTGCCCGATCATTTTTCCGATCCATCCTTCATCTGGTAACACTATTATAGGAGGAGGATGGAAAGAAGGTGGTCATGCACTTGGTGATGATAAGCAACTTAAGAAGCTTATCATCCTTGTACTGCCTTCTTCCTCCTATGAGGAGGTTTTTCCCGTAAGTCGTGCAGTCGGGTGTGTGTTTGACCTTCTCCTCGTCCACGAGCAAACAGTCAAGTGGAGATCCTAGGGGTGGTGTCGAAGGCTCTGGACCCACCTGGTCCCAGAACGAGCATTTGCTCCAACAGTTCTGCCACGACTATGAGCTGGGACTTCAAAGGTCGTGACTACGACTAGGAGTGTTGGATAGATGTTGGGATGTCAAAACCCATGCACTGCACATCCAGAGACCAGGTTGTGTATAAGCGGGTGAATCCCCCTCGGTATTTCACATCTGTGCCACAGTGGTTGGCGATTTTTTGGTATGGATAACCAAAACACAAATCTATGTTTTCCTACTAAGAGTACCCCTTGTCTAACTAACTTCTCGAACCACACAGTCATGGATGTCTGTGAAGGAACTCGACACTTCTGGGCATTCAACTCTATACTTCTTATCATCTACACATTTCCATGTCTCAAGAGCTCTTCAAGAAATGACGTTATATAGGGTGATCTGACATTGTCCAAAAAGAGCTATACCCTTAGAATATCGGTCGCTGTGATGGTCAGCAAGAGCGATGCCAGGATGGAGATCAGTCCTTTTGACGCATGATCATATTATTTGATATGGGAAAGGTTCCAAACAATTCCTGCATGGTAGCCAAGCTGGTTTCAAGGGTTGTGGATTTGACCTTTCATGCCCTTTCAATCACCATGATGGTGGCATCAGGATGTTTTAGTGGCGTCGGGATGTTTTAGTTCGTTGCCTCCCTTGGCCACATGTAAATGCCAAGTCTGTTGCCTCAACAAATCAAACCTCTATCTTTCCCACGGCTCCTTTCGCGGTGATTCACGTGCCACACTTGTGAACCGGGGAGATTAGCGTCGCTGGACAAGACTTCCACCTTAGGCTGATCCCGAATGGCATCGGAGCAATCAGTCAGTCTGCAACGGGGGCAGATTACATGCGTGAATGCCTCCTCCACTGTCATCTCCACACTGGATGTGAAATCATATACCCTAGGAGCCATCTCAGCCATCCAATTCAAGGAATATTTCATTTCCACCGTCCACGTTCCATACCTTCTGCGGCCAACTTTTCTCCTTTGAACACCGCGGGCAGTTTTGGATCATGACATGTTCTCGACCGTCGATTGCAACTGATCCTTCACGCAGCTGTAGATCTGAATGGGCCCCATTGTCTTTCGCAATGAGAAACCATGGTATTTATCCATGCTAGTCCGCACTATGAAATAAATCGTGGCCGTAGATTTGTCTCCTTTCTTATTGCGGTCGTTGATCTTCATGAATGCTATCCCTCTTTTGCGATTGGAAATCGTGGCTTTACCCGCGCAAGTATGGATTGCAAAATTGATTGAGGCCGTAGATCTGACTCGATCTCATCTCGACCGTAGAATGTTTCCGAATTTTAACCCATTTTGCAATCTGGAAATGTGGCTTTGGTCGAGCATGTTCGCTCGTGCAAAATGGTTTGGAGCCATTGATCCACCTCTGATCAATCTCAACCTTTGGTTTTGAGCCTCGCTCAACACCTTCAGCACACCCTCCATTTTCTTTTTTGCCTTGTACTTCTGATACCCTAAAGGAGATTCCACATGAAGTTCGCAGGAATGAGACCCTCATTGAACTCCTATCAGGCTCTTAAATCAACTGTTAAAAATGGAGTGTTAACAACTGGCTCCACGAGGGATGTTATCCTCCCAGTGAGGTAGCAAAGAACCCCCGTAGACCAAGTGCCGAACCATTGGGTTGCCTTCAATCTTCCTTTGACATCTCCATTCTGCTCTGAGTTACTGCTTCAACGAATTCATGCCACTCTTGTAAATCATGCTGGTGACTGTAAACCGGTGCTGGTAACTGAAAAATGAAAACAAACTAAAACAGTAATGAAGGAAATGCTCGATAACTGCCAAGCTTATTTTTTCCTACCTACTCTACCTAAGTTGGTGCACAAATCTGATTAAGTGAAATCAAACTTCCAATGAATCCAATCAAGCAACTTGCCTAATAATTTTATTCTTTCATCGTGCTTGATGGACAAAAATGAAATAGTTAATGGGAGAAGGAAATGATAAACAAAATGATCTCCAAAGCAGGGATGCAACCAATAAATTCCTTCGCCCAGACCCTCCATGTATTCGGCCATGGGGTCATAGAAATCATGGCAACCTCCATCATGCTCGGTCACCTGCTCATGGGAAATTCGTCTGGAGCTTCCTTCTTCTAGAGATTCGTCAGGCTGACACTTGGAAGATTGCAGAAAAGGACCCGCAGAATCTTTCTTCAATGGAACATCCCGCTCTTCACTCGAAATTTCTGTAATAGGAGCTTGATGTGCTTCAAGAGGGAAGTTCCCTGCTTCTCCAGTGGAACCGAGTAGGCATATTCCTCCTATGTGAGGTGGCGCTACTTAAGCCAAAATATCAAAAAATGTGTTTATTTGGAGGCTACTGCATCCATCTTCATAGCTTGTCCCTTCACTACAGATTCCCAATATATTAGTAGCATGAGGGGAATTGCCTGGCTAGTTCTTAGCGTCTTCTTTATTGTATAGGATTTTGGTCTGCACCATCTCTGTTTCTTTCTGCTTTTGCTTGGATGCCTTAATCATGTGTCGTATTAATTCAAAAGAGGCATAACACAAGTGTAGGCTATCACCTCCAGTGCCCTTATCATCCTTTCCCGCTTCAACCTTCTGACTTTGCATTGCATCTTGATTTCTTTCATTAGCAGGATTTGTTTCAACAGCTGACTCGTCAGGCGTATTCTGCAGGTACTCCTCCTCATATTCATCGTACACAGACATACCAAACTCCTTCTTAAAATCGTCATTTGTAGACCAGGAGCGGTGCAGGTCGCCATCTTCAGAAAACAATCCTACAAGACTGCCTGCTCCTGCCTCAGGCTAGTCATCTTTCTGCATACCAGGAGAGAGCTTTGACATGCCAGAGACTTTCCCGTTATGCTTGTAGGGCCCAACCAATTTGTATGTGTCTTTTATTTCACCACCATTGTCTTGACCTGACAATTTCTTGGACATCTTAAGGTTTTCCTCAACCTCCAAACAATCAACGAACATCTACTGCAGGGTGGTTGATTTTCTCTCCAAAAGAAGCAAGGACAGGTCAGGAGAAAAGGCGGCTGCATAATAGATCTTATCAGCGTTCTCAAGAGGTTGGAATTCCTTAGGCATGTTATAATAAAAGCTTGCGAATCTTTTGTTAAAACTAGATATGGCCTGATCCTCATGCCTCTTCAGGGAATATAAAACTTTGAAAGTATTTTCTCCAATGGCCTTCTCCTACCCCAAAACTTTAAGAAGGTGCAAGAAAACTCTTCCCAAGTGTTGATGGACTTAGGCTGCAAATGTTTAAACCATACTTTGGCATCCCCTTGCAAAGACAGGGCAAAATCCCGCATGCATACATCATCATGATCTATCTCAAAAAGGTCAGAGAAATGCTCAAAGGCTTGTAAATGTTTCTTAGCAGTCAAGTCTTGGGATTCTCCGTCAAACTTGGGGAGGTATTTGTAATATCTCGCCGGAAAATAATGGAGGATGGGAGGCAGTTGTAATGGTTTATATCAGCTTGGAGAAATAGGAGAGACAAGGTTAGGCACGATAGCCAAGCTATCGTCCGAGGTTTCATGGATTTCACAGGGGTGTCCTTTGACATCGTGAGCCCCTGGAGAAAAATCTAGGCCATAATCAGATGTACAAGACGATGCAACGCTTTTGGTTCGTAAAGAAGGATAAACAGGAATATATTCATAGCTCTGTTCAGAATGAGCTGAACCATAAAAGGTCGTTTTGATAAATCTGGGAAAATATAAGAGCAAACTTACAAGATAGGATAAGGCATCCTGGAAGAAACGCAGACCCGAGTATCTGGACCTTCTGTCATGCATTTCTAGGCTTTATAAGGGGTCCCTTGTCCAGATGGCATCTGCCAGCTAGTCTCGGCCATTTGATTTCTAGATCACACCACCAGTAGAGTCACTGAAGTCTGAATCCTTCAAGAGTGGAGTCGCTAGGTGAAACATGCTCAACCTTCTTGATGTTTGGTCAATTGTTCACCATCAACAACCAGATCTGAATCTTTGTCATTCTTCCCAGGGAGGATCTTCAATTTCGTCCCCAGCAACAACGCTAGTTTGTTGGCATCGAAATTTTTTGGGCCCCCATGGTCGAGCACAAAGGGGGGAGGGGCCTTGCTCCCGGGCAACAGCATAACTGCTTTAGACTGCACCCCCGGCCCTGCGCGGTTAGAGAGGGATCTCTCGTTCGTCTTTGTAGTTTACTCTGCGTAATATTTTCAGTCAAGGATAATCAGGGGGCCACGATCCTGAATGGGACAAAGTGTATAAAGGTGATATACAAGGTGGGATTATCGGGGCAGGAAACATTGGCAATGGAGTTGAGAACCTATGTAGTGAACACTTGCAAGAGGAAAGGAAGGCATAGGGTTGCAAACAGAGGCAAGGTAGCCGCTGATCTCCCAATCAGGAGATATTTAGCGGGTGGTTGGAGGACGAGAGAGAGAACATCCCATCACGTGGAGCACCAACGAGATGAATTCCATGCAACTTTAGAAGAACAATTGATAAATGTCTGGAACAACAGTCGAAGCATAACGAGTATGAATTCCTAACTGCTATACCCTAAGTTGCATACATGAAAACAGGAAATACATTACACGTAAAAGAAGATACATGTTGGGAAAAGCAACGATACATGAATCTCTGCTATGATAAACAACTCCTCCTCTGCAATTTTATTGATAACACAGGCATCAAATATTTTTTACAATGGAGAGCCTCGGCCCTAAAATGTTTCCCAATCAACCAACTCCCTCCTTCCTCCCTCTATCGGGAGTGTATTTATACTATTCTAATGCTGAGACTACCGAATAGAAAATTGTTATAAGTCACTATCATGCATTAACAATACAGGGAGTGGACTGTTGCCACGTTTTACAATAAACATTATGGAGACGCAGCGCATGATAGCGCGAACTGACAGCGCGGAGCTTTCTTCCGTTTTACTTCACGAAAGTGATTCCCATGCGGTATGCTGACGGCCAATTGTTCACTTAGGCTGCTTCAAGTAAATATTTCTTCTTCTTCGACTAGCCTGCTTCTTACAGACCACATTGCTCAAAGGATGACAAGAAGACCTGAATCCAACACCTAATCATTTTTTTTATCCATCCTTCATCTGGTAACATTGTTATAGGAGGAGGCTGGAAAGAAGGTGGTCATGCACTTGGTGATGATAAGTGACTTAAGAAACTTATCATCCTTGTACTGCCTTCTTCCTCCTACGAGGAGGGTTTTCCTGTAAGCCATGTAGCCGAGTGTGCGTTTGACCTTCTCCTCGCCCATGACCAAAAAATCAAGTGGAGATCCTAGGGGTGGTGTCGAAGGCTCTGGACCCGCTTGGTCCCAGAACGAGCATTTGCTCCAACAGTTCTGCCACGACTATGAGCTGGGACTTCAGAGGTTGTGACTGCAACTGGGAGTGTTGGAGGGATGTCGCTGGGACGTCAAAACCCATGCATTGCGCATCCAGAGACCGGGTTGTGTAGAAGCAGGTGAATCCCCCTTGGTATTTCACATCTGTGCCTCGGTGGTTGGCAATTTTTTGGTATGGATAACCAAAACACAGATCTATGTTTTCCTACCAAGAGTACCCCTTATCGAACTAACTTCTCGAACCACACAGTCATGGCTGTCTATGAAGGAACTCGACACTTTTCGGCATTCAACTCTATACTTCTTATCATCTACACATTTCCACGTCTCAAGAGCTCTCCGGGAGATGGCGTTATATATGGTGATCTGACATGGCCCATAAAGAGCTATACCCTTAGAATATCGGTCGTTGTGATGGTCGGCAAGAGCGATGCCAGGATGGAGATTAGTCCTTTTGACACACAATCATATTATCCGATATGGGCAAGGTTCCAAACAATTCCCGCGTGGCTTCCAAGCTGGTTTCAAGGGCTATGGATTAGACCTTTCATGCCCTTTCAATCACCGTGACGGTGGTGTCAGGATGTTTTAGTTTGTCGCCTCCCTCGGCCGCGTGTAAATGCCAATTCTGTCGCCTCAACAAATCAAACCTCTATCTTTCTCGCGGCTCCTTTCGCGGTGAACCACGTGCCACACTTGTGAACCAGGGAGATTAGCGTCGCTGGATAAGACTTCCACCTTGGGCTGATCCCGAATGGCGTCGAAGGAATTGGTCGGTCTGCAACGGGGGCATATCACATGCATGAACACCTCCTCTGCTGTCATCTCCACACTGGATGTGAAATCACGTACCCTGGGAGCCATCTTAGCCATCCAATCCAAGGAATCTTTCATGTCCACCGTCCATGTTCCATACCTTCTGCCGCCAACTTTTCTCCTTTGAACACTGCGGGCAGTTCTGGATCATGACATGTTCTCGACCATCGATCGCGACCGATCCTTCACACAACCGTAGATCTGAGTTGGCCCCATTATCTTTCACAATGAGAAACCATGGTATTTGTCTATGCTAGTCCGCACTGTGAAATAAACCGTGGTCGTAGATTTCTCTCCTTTCTTATTGCGGCCATTGATCTTCATGAATGCTATCCCTCTTTTGCGATTGGAAATCGCGGCTTTACCCACGCAATTATGGCCTGCGAAATTGATTGAGGCCGTAGATATGACTCAGATCTCATCTCGACTGTAGAATGTTTCCAACTTTTAACCCATTTCACAATCTGGATATGCAGCTTTGGTCGAGCATGTCCGCTCGCGCGAAATGGTTTGGAGCCATTGATCCACCTCCGATCAATCTCAGCATTTGATTTCGAGCCTCACTCAACACCTTCAGCACACCCTCTGTTTTCTTCTTTGCCTTGCACTTCTGATAACCTGAAGGAGAGTCCACATGAAGTTCGCGGGAATGAGACCCTCATCGAACTCCTATCAGGCTCTTAAATCAACTGTTAAAAACAAAGGATTAACACTTGTAATAAAAAAACTAAGTACAAAACTCGCATGGGGACTTCACTTAGTGAACATCTCACATAGCAAGTGCGATCGTGGGATATTAAAGAATACCCTTAATTTCCAAAGATATTGACCCAAACTCTTTTTGTTGAAACCCCCTCCCAATACTTAAAACCTCCTCCCCACCC
>LPNX010112960.1:16764-27068 GCA_001517045.1 Pseudotsuga menziesii
ATAAGATATTGGTCAACAAGTGAATCCCCCGTGAAAACTCGTAAACAAATACATCACCTGCGAAAGTTTGGCTGAATGTTCCGAAAGGATCTGGCCTTCTTAAACTTCAACAAATCTTGTCGTAACTAGAGGACAATAGATTTTAGAACGAGCAATAAATTAAACATAGAATGCTCCTAAAGTAAACGTGAAATTAACACATGTAAAAAAAATTATGTACGATTTTTAGGTGTGTTACATCCGACCTCCTAGATACCCTCATCATGCAATTCCAACAACCCAAAACTACCATGCAAATCATCTAGAGTTTATCTTACTCCCTACTTGGTTATGCGCTATCCTTGTAATGTTGAAATATTATGTTTGGTTGTGACTTGGAAACCATCAACATTTACATAAATTAAAGTTACTAATTACAATTAATTAAAAAATCAATTTTAATGTCTTAAAAAATACAAAAAAAACTTTATATTATCCAACTTAAAGATATTTACACCTATACATGTTTATATCTTAGAAGTTGGAGTACACTAGCACATATGTTTTTCATGGACTAACACCTATTATTTTCCTAGAGTATATCCCGAATTGATTTTAATCAAAGAAAAAAAAATAAAGAGCAATGGGTGGTTAAGCCAAATAAAGTGGTTGCGCGAGTTTAACTTAAAGCGCTCTCATTTTTAATAAAATTGTGAAATACTTTATATATATAGCTGTAAATCATTTAAAAGTTTAGATATTGTTTGTTCATTGAAACTAAGTTGAACATAAACCACACTAAATATTTGACTATTTTTTATTTAATTATACCTAATATTTATAATAAATTTTATTTTTAATATATATTTCAATCTATTATTTTGTATCATTAACAACCATTATTTATTTTTTTGTTTAACAAACTAAGATGAACATCACATTTCATTTGTACTTGATTATATTAACATCCAAATCCTATTGGTTCATTTCATATGTGAAAGTTGAGCTCTAATTAAAAATAAATAAATATTTTATTGCATTTGTTTCAACAAAAAAAAAGAAAAATCAAAACAAAATATAAATTTTTATTTTTTATATTGTAAATTAAAGAAATTATAATCATTTTTAATAACTAAAGGTTATTTGATAATAATTTTTTTTTGTTTTTCACCTAGAAAAAATATTTTTTTATTATCAAAAACCATGTCAAAAATTACAGAAGCTCAGTCTTCACCCTTTACCAAGCATCAAGATAATGTTTCAAAAAGTCTGTAACCGACCATGCAGCCCACCGGGTTCAAAAGGAGTAAGCTATCTACCAGACAATTTGCACCCGGGTCCACTTGACTCCATTGAGTGATAGCTTACTCAGTTATCTTTCTATGAGAGGGAGACTAGTCGGATTTTGTTTCTTGGACTCTCTAAATCCCTATGATTTAGGATTTTGTCTGGTTGTTGAGTTTTGGATTGGATTTGATTGGTATCAATCAGTCTAGCTTGCTTACACATGTTCTTTGGTGCCATGGTTGGTGATCCAGCTCGGGGGTGGAGCGGAGCAAACCGTTGAGTTGCTGCCTCCTATGGTTGGGAGGAGTTGATTCTTCAAGTGTGTTTCCCGTGGATTCAAGTAAGTAAATCTGATTTAGTTTCTCATATATTTCGGCTTGACTAATGGTTATTTGCATGATCAATAAAATATCTTGACAGTCAAAACAAACAACTTGTTTCTGTTTCTTTGATTAATTAGAAATTTTTGATGTATTGTTTATGGGGATGTTACATATGCTATTTTGTTTAAGCCTTTTAATTAAGACCTAAGCATTTTATGTAAGGTCTGTGTATGGTTTATTTTGATTTCTTACTCTATTTGACTTGCAAAACCTGTCCCCTATCAAATTTCATCCAACTGGGCCTTAGGTGTTATTTTTTATTAGTGTTTTTAGAATACATTAAAATATTATCATCTATTTTTGTCAATTTTTATCATTGATTTTGGTCTGGAGTAGTGTATTTATTCTAATTTGGATTTTTGTTGGTAATTGGCGTTGTGTATAATCATTGACAATTAGCAGCAAGCAATATTTACTGTAAGTTATAAAAAAAATTATCATTGATTTTGGCGTGGAGTAGTGTATTTATTCTAATTTGGATTTTTGTTGGTAACTCATGTTGTCTATAATCATTGACAAGCAGCAAGCAATATTAAAAAATATAATAAATTTGGATTTTTGTTGGTAACTCATGTTGTGCATAATCATTGACAATTAGCAGCAAGCAATATTAAAAAATATAATAAATTTGCAGAAATCTACAAAATTTTATAACTAATTTAACCAATTGAATACTTTTATTGTATTTCTATGCAATGTAATAGATATATGAAAATGCAGGTTTGCAACCTGTTTATAGAGTGAAGAAAATAATAAAAGAGTTTTTTGCTTGTGTTTAATAAAATTGTTGGTTTATGTTGTTTATGTAAGTTTGGTTTTTTCATAATATTTGAATTTTTAGATGGTTTTTTGTTAGTTATATTTTTGGTAAAATCTAAATTTGAAAAGTTTAAATTGTTGTTTTGGATTCATGTAAACAACAGCCTTTGATAAGAGATAAGTAAATTTTAGTTTAGTTTTTTTAATATTTGGATGAAACAGAGTGGTAAAGCTCAGACTTCTGAGTTTTCAAGTAGCAACAAGTCTTTACTTATCAAGTGCAAGAAGCAAAATCCAGTCAAGTTTCTGTCCGAAGGGTAACTGAGTAAGCTATCACTAAACAGCCTCAGTTGGGCCCCAGTGCAAATGGTCGGGTAAATAGCTTACTAAGGTTCAAAATATCACAATCCTATGACATTTAACAGATAAATTGCAATACTAATTAGAGAAAACAACTACGTTGCATAGAGCCAAAACAGAAACTGGTTGAAAACGCCCATAACGTTTCAATGAAAAGGAAAGAGAGTCCGCTCCATCTCTACAACCAAGCAGTGACTGAAAACGCCGGTTGTGATCAGTTGGACAGGGATCTAAAAAGCTGTAGAGTCTTCACACCTAAAAGACTTGCTTTAAGAAACAATAAAACCATCCTCACCCGAAATCTGACAACAGCGTGAAATCACGTGAATAAGAGCTTTGCTAGAACGAGCTTTAAAAAGCTTTTTAAGCCTCCCAGTTCTGAGATCTTTTCTTTAAAGAAGACATTATAAAAAATGAAACCCTAAGTGGACCTAACTCCCTCTTTGAAAGATTATCAGCAACCCTGTTCTGGAAATGTGCTGGAATAAGAGGAATGAGAAGTGTTCCATCAGAATCTTTGTATTTTCCAGCTAATGAAGCAACACCATAGAACAGAGTTGTACATTATCGGAGGTCCAATTCACCATTATTATTTGCAAAGTAATCAGGCCCCAACTTCTGGCCAAATAAAGCAATCCCCGTAATACCACCTATTCTACCTAAGTATTGGATCAAACCAACCCTTTAGGGTAGTATTCCTAGTATTCCTTCCCAGCTTAATCAACAATCCTACTCCACAAAGACCTTTCGAGGCCGCTCTCTCGAAGAAACCAACAGGATAATCAATAGGAAGAGCAGGGAACAACTTTACCTTCGGAAAGCCTTTTGTAAGAGGCTAATCCACTTAGCAACGGATGAGATAATACTCAGGAGAATGGCTTCAATCGACAGTTTCTGCAAAGCAAAAGTGGCCCTATTCTTGGCCTTCCACACTTTCCAGAGAACAATGAAAGGATTTGTTTTTATCTTCGAATCTCCTCTGACCAGAACTAAATATTGTTAACACGACTACAAGTAAAGTGGTGTGTAAACTCTGATAGCAACCCAAATGTCTATTATATATAATATAGATATTTTTTAATTTTTTCAATCTATTATTTTGTAACATTATCAACTATTATTAATTTTTTAGTTTGACAAACTAAGATGAACATCAAATGAAAATTTTCATTGGTATAACATGAACATTAAATTTCATTGGTAAGTGATTATATTGAAGCTTTATGTCTAACTCCAACTACAATAGATTTGAGTTCACTTGTTCACTTGTGTGGAAATTGAGTTCCAATTAAAAATAAATAAATGATTCTATTGTAGTTAGTAAAAAATATAATTTCTCATTCTTTATAATGTGAATTAAAGAAATTACATATAATGTTTCCAATAGAATTATTTTCAACAATGTGAATCAAAGAAATTACATATAGTGTCTCCAATAGAATTATTTTCAATACTAAATAGAAATTATATCTAAAATATAAAAACCAGTATGGCAAGTTATTCCAAAGGTTATTTGATATAACACTTAAATATTAGCACAACCACAAGTAAAATGGTTAATAAACTTTTATGAACATGATTGTTAAACAAAGTCTAAAATATATTATTTTATATTAAAATAATATTAATTTATTTTTTATTATAACATAAACATTAAATTAATTATTATAAATATAAGATAAAATATGATTCAATTAAAAAAATTAATATAAACAAAAAAAAAAAAAAAACAAAAAAAAAAAAACAGAAACCAAACTGTTGCCTTTTTCTTTAACAATCAGGATGAAATGAATGGTACACTCAAATTAATATTATTGATTTCTAAAAATAAAATCATTTAAAAGTTCAGATAATATTTAAAAGTTCAAATAATATTTAAAATCATATCGCTGTAAAATAAATTAATAAATAACTCCATTGCATTTACTTATGAGGTTATTTGATAACAACTAAACGACTAAAAATGTCTCGTTCAGACACTGAGAGAAATCTTGAACCAAATGCTTTTACAAGTGGAAGTTTTGCTTCTGCGATAGCATGACGTACTGAAATCAGATGAACTGGATCGGAGGGTTTAAGTCAATAAAGTTGTTGAAAATACTATCTTCAACTGAAATCATATTAACTGGATCGGAGGGTTTCAGTCAATAAAGTTGTTGAAAATACTATCTTCAATCTAATGCCAATTGTTCCTTGACCTGATTGATTGATAATGTGGATGGCCCGTTGCAGTGATGTTTGGCCATTTGGTCAGAGGAAGGATCAGTGTTTCCATTACGAGTTGTCTAAAGAGGGGACTTTCTGACTTTAGTTTTTGACTGGTTATTACTAGTTTTTCCTTATGGGAGGGATTTTTTGATCTTAATTTCTGATTGTTTTTTGCTTTGAATTTTCAAATAATTTTCAAAACATTAAAAAATATAGCTAGATTTTAAGAGTGTGAGTGTTAAGGGTTTTTCTGCATCACCCAACAAACAAACAACAGAAATTACAAATTTTGTCAATTAAATTCATCAAATTCCAGAAAATCAAACTGAAGGTCAAAAAGTGTCCTAGTTAGACAGCTCCTTTGCATTAGCCATCGCTATCGAAATCTACACGGGTGTGCAACGAGGTAACTAAAATCAAATTAAGAGGGCCCAAATTGGGATTCTGATTTTCTTCCTGGTTTGCGGTTGAATGACCTAGGTTTAAAATAATAATAAAGAATTATATCTATATCTATATCTCACCCGTAGTGCACACAATCTATGTTACCAGAAACGTGACGGCAGGCCACGTTTATCACAAAAAACGGTGTAGAAACGGCAACGAGACGGAAAACGCTGTTTAGCCGTTTATCAAGAAACGAATTTTCGTTTTTTTGCGAATTGGTTAATTTCGGGGTTTAATTTTTAGATTTTTGATAGGTAATGAGGCAAGCCCCGTTGAATGAAGTCCATACAACGTTGTAAGTAAGTTTTGGACATTAAAAACAAATTGGTTAAACCTATAATGAATTGGTTTCCATTTCTCAATTAGGAGTTGAATGAACCTGGAGTTTGTTTGTTAGTCTTTGAAGCTAAAATTAACTGGGTGAAGCTGGTTGGAGCTTAGAGTTTGAAACGCTGAACCAAGTCGAGTCAGTACTAAAATCTGCAAATTGTCATAATATTTAATTTATATATTTTAATTAATTCAATTTTTTGTTTTTCTCTCTCCTCGTTTCTTATACTTGCGAAACCTGGTAACTTCGTTTTTCGTACCGTTCTCGTTTCTCGTTTCGTTTCTCGTTTCTGGTAACATAGCACACAATCACTGAAATTGAAGATGATAGGAGAGAAGCCTTTAGCCAATTATTGCTGAGCAAATTGCCAAAGATGGGACTTGATTATGTATCAGGTAAGATCGCTCTGGTTTTGCCTCTCTTTTTCGTTCTGTTTTCTGTGTTGTTTCCATGTCGATTTGCATTTGCGCCTGTGGATTCAAAGATGTTAACGGTAGACCAGGAGAAGCAGCAGCTGTTGCAGATTGATATTTCTTCACTTCTGGCATTCAAAAGGAATATTGACTCTGATCCATATCATACGCTCGATACTTGGAATCCTGCGGTCACGCATGTGTGCAATTGGACAGGACTTTCATGCACTCCAGGGCTTTCCAGAGTTAACAAACTCAATCTGGCGGGGCGTGGCCTTGTAGCTCGGAGCATGAGTGCGGAACTGGGAAATCTTACTGGCCTCCAATATCTGGATGTTACAGTAAATTCATTCACCGGTCAAATTCCTCCAGAGTTGGGAAAGCTTGACAAATTACAGGGTCTCTCCCTGTCCTTCAACAACCTTACTGGAAGCATCCCTTCGCAACTGGGAATGTTAAAAAATCTACAGTCACTCTCTCTTTCGAGCAATGCGCATCTTTCAGGGAACATACCTCCTGAGCTTGGAGGACTTGGGCGTCTGAAAACTCTCTCCCTCTTTCTCACCAATTTAAGTGGAAATATTCCACCTGAATTAGGGCAGCTGTCCACTTTGGAAGTCATGGACATTTACGAGAACAAGCTGAGTGGAAACATTCCGAAGGAATTAGGGAAATTGAAGAATGTGCAGAGGCTTTACTTGTGGGGAAACAGGTTCTCTGGAAGCATTCCCAAGGAGTTGGGCGAGCTTACCAGTTTAGAAGATTTTACAGTGTCCGTGAATAACATTAGCGGTAGCATTCCTGAAGAGTTGGGGAATCTGAGCTCCCTGAAATATATTTACATGTCTGTAAATAATCTCAGTGGAAGCATTCCTAGAGAGTTTGGAAGGTTAAAGAATCTGATTATTTTCTGGGCTCCTTCGAATCAGCTGTATGGAAGTATCCCCAGAGAGTTGCGGCAGCTGAACCATTTGGAGAGCTTGTTCTTGGATGCCAATAATCTAAGCGGACCCATTCCGGTAGAGTTGGGGCAGCTGAAGAGCTTGCAAGATCTCAACCTGGAATCTAATCAGCTGTCTGGAAGAATCCCGAGTGAATTAGGCGGACTCGCCAGTTTGGAAACCCTCTTCCTGTGCTACAACGATCTGAATGGAACAATTCCCCAAGAGCTGCAGCAGCTTACGAGCTTGGAACAGCTTCTGCTCAACAATAACCGTCTCACCGGAACAATACCTTCAGGATTCAGTCAATTGAAAGCTCTGCAGCATCTCAATGTAAAAAATAATCGGTTATCTGGACATATACCCACTGAGCTTGGCCAGTTGAGAAACTTGCAATCTCTTTCTCTGGCTCTCAATAATTTGTCTGGAAGTATTCCTAAGGAACTTGGCCAGTTGAGTAGTTTGGAGAGTCTTCATCTTTATAACAACCAGCTCTCAGGAAGGATCCCCTCACACCTCAGTAATCTAAGCAGTCTCGAAGAATTGTCTTTGGGAAATAACTATCTGTCAGGGCAGATACCAGAAGAGATTTCAGTCCAGGTCCCCAATCTCCAGTCCCTGAGCTTACGGAGAAATAATCTAAGTGGTCCAATACCTTTGTCCTTGTCACGTCTCAGCCGCCTAAATTACTTTGATCTATCGAGCAATAGCTTATCTGGTGTGTTTCCACCGATCTTGGCCAATTGCTCTGACTTGAATTATATAGCTCTTGACAATAATTTATTGCAAGGACAAATCCCTCTTGAGATTGGGTTATTGAAAAACCTTTCAGTATTGTCTCTATCGGCTAATTACCTCACAGGAAACGTTCCAGCTTCATTTGGGAATCTGAGCAACTTATTGGATCTCAACTTGGGCCGCAATCGTTTAATTGGTACAATACCTCCAACTTGGAAGGGCATTCAGAGTTTGCACTTGTTATCATTGGAATATAACCAGTTGGAAGGGTCTCTCCCTGAATGGATTTGGAGATCCAAGGATTTGCACGTGCTCAGTTTCTCCAATAACTTGTTTTCTGGCGAGATTCCCAACCAAGTATCTGAATTACAAGCTCTCGGGACTATTCCTAATCCTTCAGAGGCGGGCTCTCAGGATGAAACTCTGTGGGGGAGTTTCGACGCGCTTTCTGCTAATGGTTTCACTAGCTCCGACAAGACTGACACTGGGTTCAATTTCAAGGGCCAGGAACAAAAGTTTCAAGTTCTTTATTTATCTGAGGGGTTCATAGACTTGTCAAACAATAGGCTAAGCGGTAGAATTCCATCACAGTTTGGGTTGCTGAAAGGCCTCCGGAGTTTAGATATCTCCAGCAATAAGTTGTCAGGACATATTCCTCCGGACCTCGGGAATCTCCCCATATTAGAATCACTGGATTTATCAAAGAACGCGTTGGACGGTCGAATTCCGCAGGATCTCACCTACATAAATTCCCTGGCAACTTTGAATCTCTCAAATAACAACCTCTCTGGGTCCATTCCCACAGGTAAGACAACTTTACATCTCCCCAAGTTATTGCCTTGAGCTTTAATAGTTTTCAGATATCACAGCTTCCTTGTTGGAATTTATGTTGTTTGGGTACACAATATAAATATACATATACAATATATTTTTTTTTCCAAATAAAAAAGGTCTTATATATTTTATATATAATAAAAGGTATCACCAGGTTTTTACAAATTGGCTATAACAGCCACCTATTCCATAAACCGTATTACACGACCATATATCCAGATAAATACATACATCCCATCTATTCAAGACTCACAATCATCATCCACTCCTAAATAAGTAACTACCCAAGTCTATTATGTAATTCTCATCACATATTATACCAGACTTTGATAATAATCCAGTTGAACCATAAGATATATCAATCTTATGCGTTCAACCAATAACCAAGAGCTAATATGACCCAAAAAAGGAATAGGAAGATGGATCCCTTCCATCTCCACGTGCCACCAAAAAATGTCCCACCGGCCCCAGAAGTGCCAGTTTAGACAAATAGTCAGCATCAGCATTTAACTCCCTATATACATGCTGGATGCTGATCTCCTTAAATTGTCTCTGTAGCAGTACAATACGCTCCTTCCAGTAGGTCAAGTGTAATACATCCAATTTTAATTTGCCTTTAAACCATTCAACTATAATCCTGGAATCTCCAGCTATCTGTATAGAATCAATGCCCAAAGAAGCAGCATAGTGAAGAAGGCTCCATAGAGCCAGAAGTTCAGCACGTGTGTTAGTTCCAGATCCACAGTTCCACCTGATGCTGTATCGACCCAATAGAGGCGATATTAATACAGCCCCCACTCCACACCTAGTACCTCTTTCCTGAGAGGCACCATCAAAGAAGCCAATGGATATATCATGTCGAAAATTAGGTTGTAAAATATTGCGAGTCTTTTGCTCTCTGATCTGTTTATTCTCTTCTCTCCAACTTAACTGTACCTGAAAGACAATCTGATGCGGTGAAGTGGTAATATCACGAAAAATATTGGAATTTCTCGCCAACTAGATAAAGCGACATACATGGAAAGGAATGGACCTCAATCTTCTGTTATCCCTGATCCAATGCTCGAAAGCCTGTGTGATATGAAGTCCATTCCAAATAGTATCTGTTTCAAATAGAAGACCAATATTATGCCAGACCTGTAATGTAAAAGGACATTCAATCATGAGATGTGTGATGCTATCCTCCTCATTATGACAAAAAGAGCAAATACTAGGTCCCTCGAATCCCTTGCGCTATAGCATCTTCCATGTATGAATACGTTCAGCCAGTAATAACCATGAAAAGATCACCGTCTTAAGAGGTATACGCCATCGCCAGACCTCCTTAAACCATAAAGGGATACATTCCGTGAATATAGCAGACACAGTAGTTTTATATGCCAGTGCCGCAGTGATATTTCCAGTCTTAACATTTCTAGCTTGTAGGTATAATCCTCCCATTCAGCGGCCAGTGTACCGGTGAGATGTAAGTCCCGAGCCCCCTTCCATCTCGTGAAACTATGATCTACAAGATATATACCGGCCTGTGCTAAAAAATAGATCCTATGATCACGTAAGCATGATAATAATAGATCAGATAATCTGAAATCTCCCATCAAACCCATTATCGGATCTCTGCCCACTC